>VZRZ01007932.1:64534-109724 GCA_013398175.1 Climacteris rufus
CCGCTCCCCCCTGGGCCCGAGCGCTGCGGCGGCATCGGCCCCCGGGGCCTGCGGCGGGGGAGGGGGACGCCGGCCGCTGCCCTGTTTGAGGGCGGGCGCCGAGTTGTCTGTGCGGGTCCTGGCGCCTGCACCGGGGCGCGGAGGCAGCGACAGCGGAGGAGGCGACCCGGTGCTCTCGCCGGGGATTTGGGGTGCGTGGGGGCAGCGCCGACCTCGCCGGGGCGGTGAGGCGGCGGAGCGAAGGGGAGGCGAGGCGAGGCGGGGAGCGGGGCTCCTGTCAGCTGCCTGGCCGCAAATGGTGGGGCCGGGCTGGCTGGAGCTTGAGCTTTGCCTCACCAGGGCTGCTCCGTAGGCCTAGTAGGGGTGGACGCGTTGCTCAGTGTGGTGCCTGCCTTTAAACAGCTCGTTAGGAGCCCACTTTGTAGTGCTTGTGCTGCTCAAAACCGAAGTAAGGCTTTTTTTCTTCCCCAGAATGCGTTTTCTCCCTGAAGCATTCCTAATGCTGATTTCAGTCTTACCAGAAGTTTTCTCACCTCGATATAGAGAAAGCATGTATGCGTCCTGCTCTATGTCCCCATAATACTTTTTTCCCCTTCTCTACTTTGTTGTTATGCAGCTCAGGTTTTGTGTGCTTCTCATACGTTGTCATCTTACTTCCTTTGCTGGAGTTTCTACCTCCCACACCCTTCTTTCCACCATGGGCTGGTGGGGAGGATGTGCAATGTATTTATTTATAAAGCCAGAAGCTACTACCTGAACAGACAGCCATATGCAGTGCTACTGCAGACTTGCTTTTACACTATTTCAGGAAAATAACGTAATGTTTTCTCTAGAGGTAAGTTCAGTAGTTTGGAGGTCATTGTATGCAGTAGGAAGTTTAAATTTGCAGTAATATTACTCGATTTAAGATTATATCAGCTTTGTAGCTCACTTTATAAGCCAGCTGGCCCCTTTCCAAGTTATTAGAAAGATATGAAAGTTCTATGAAACCAGAGAGATGTAACCAAATTTTTGAACTATCTGCTCTCATTTATAGTGTATGTAAAGAAAAAAAGCTGAGGTGAGATGAGGCTGTGAATGTCAGAGGAACCATCTGTTGTGTATGTGGAAGTTAAGTGACAAGGGCTGGTCAAGTGTGCATCAGTGGCTGTACTACCATGCAGCTCTTCTGTCTTGATTGTTTGTCTGCTATCACAGAGTTGTTTATGAGTATGAAGTTCAGATAGTTTAATTCAGCCTATATAAACCATATGTTTAGAGTCAATTGAATTAATACAATTAATAAGCCAAACAAAGCACCGTACATTAATGTAGGCTTAGAAGCTGTTTACAAACTTAAATTGCTACTTAATTTGCATTTATATTGCATTTAATTGCTACTTAAATTGCATTGTGATGTAAAACTGTTCATTAATATCCAGAATTAATTAGGAGAGGGTGTTTGGAGTCCATCTTTTGGCGGAAAACTATAGGAGGAATACCCTTCTCGCTCCAACTTTTGGCAAGAATCATTCTGAAAGAAGGTTGTCATCACTTCATGTTCTGTTTCCCCACAGTAACAGTACAACTTTCTTTACTAGTGTGTGGTATAAACCTTGCAAGTGTGTATCAAATGCTCTCTTAAATACTTGCTTGTTTCCTATGTCTGGTTTGGAAAGAGTCAGCTGGGATGTGAGTACATTGCAAGGGGTTTTAAGAAGAATAAGTAGAACTGGTTCACGTATTACATTTCCTGACTTCAGGAGGAGTTTTAATGAGGATTTTTTTTTAATAATGAGTGTTAACTACAGCATAGTATTTACTTAATACTATAAGCATTAACTAAACCCTAACTCTATAGTCATAAACTTTGTTTAAATCCATTTATTGAAAACTTGAGGTGAATGCAAGAAAATTCAGGCCTAAAAAATGGTCACTATATTTTTTTTAAACATATGATACTGCTACAGATTATGAACGGGTTTAAAATTGGGACTGGGGAAAGAATATTAAAAAGTCCATGGAAAACTGGCAAAAGCAGCTAAAAAATGCAAAGTGTGAGACCAAGTCAGCTGTCTTCTGCTCATTGCAGCAATGGCCTTCCCCTGTTGATCATTCATTAAGAACATTGAAAAAAATCACTCTTTTTTTATTGCCAGTGTTGTTTGCTTCTTGGGTTTATTTTCTCTTGTTTACAGACTGAGGTAGAAATATTCTCCATCTGCCTAAAGAGGAAACCTCTGACTCTCCTGCACCTTCCATGGCTAATCAGCGATGGGCAGATGTTTTCATACTATCCCAGTGATTGGAAGGAAAAATGACCACAGTCATATACCTGTAGGGAACTTCGGTGCCTGTTCTTCCATAAGATGGAGCTCAGTGGTTTTCCCTTACATTTCTGATTTTACTTACCTAACTGAAAAACATTCCATAAACTTTTTGCTTTGTTACCTGATTAAGAATCTCAATTCCTAACGAGGAACTGCTGGAGAGTAAGTTTTGTAACTAGTTAGCCAGCAATTGCAAAGAGAGTGGAAAAAATATTTTTATTCAGGGTGAGGGTTGACCTACATCTCAATCTTCTAGTTGCACTAAAATGAATATGCTGCACAGATTGTAGCTGGGAACAATTTACTTGCTGCCAAGGGTACTTTGGAACTATTCTAGCTGAATAGGTGCCACTTAAGGATTTTGCTTAACTCACTGCGTGTTTTAAAGCTTCATGTAATGGAAATAGCATCTCTGCTATTGAGTCTGTATCTATGCTGAATATAATAGTTGAAAAATCAATGAGAAGCAGTCTGAGGTAATTTTTTTGTTAAGATTTCTTTTTTTCCTGCAAGAATTGGATAAACAGGTTTGCATTCCCTTTCAGTGTCTTCCTAGTCACTTGCACAAAAACAACATTGAAAGAAATGGCTAAAAATACCACAGCAAATCTCTCATGGATGCGCTAAAGCAGTCATTGCCAAACCATTTTTATTCATGCACCCCTGTCTATAGAAAGATTTTTGAGCATGCATTTTACATGTATTTTTTGTAAGTTAAACAGCGTAAGTTAAACACTCTTGTCTTAACATACTATATACATCATAAAACATGCAAGACCACAAATGATAGAAGAATGAAATGAAGGTGGAATGACCACTGTATTAAGAAAAGTTTTATGTATTAACAGTACAAAAGGTATTTTCTTCCTGCAGCCCTAGTGGGTTGGCTTCCATACTCCCTGAGGTGTGCACACTCCACTTGGGAGATGACTGCTGTCAGCAGAATCTCAGCAGTTGCTTTGTTGTTGTGGTGTTTGAGGCTTGAAGAGCTTGGCAAAAGCTGGAAACTGACTACAGTAATGAGTTAGGGATTCGTCAGAGCTGTGGGAGACTGCTTCACTTACTGAATCTTTGGTTATTTCCTGAACGTGAGTGACTCTTTTAATATTGAAACTAACAGTATATATTGTCTAGTAGTAGCAGCCCTTTAGCTTTATGGGATGTCAGTTGATTTGTTCTTCTGATACAGCAAAACTTTGGCACTGTTGAGCTCTCTCAAGCTAATGACGTTATTGCTGAATCACCCTGCATAGCTCTTCTGGTTTCTACCGTTCTTTCCTTAGTGCTCTCTTGAAAATCGTAATTCTCA
Organism: Climacteris rufus; assembly: GCA_013398175.1. NCBI lineage: Eukaryota > Metazoa > Chordata > Aves > Passeriformes > Climacteridae > Climacteris > Climacteris rufus. The sequence goes on from VZRZ01007932.1 coordinate 68,153, forward strand.
CAAAATGGTAGCATCTTTATCCAGCATATGGTAGAATGTTTTTCTCTAGCATAGGCTGCCAGAGTACTTTTGCTATATTTTCATAGCATGCTTGAACACTGGCTTTTCTAAATGAGGAAAAATGAATACTTTTTAAGGCTGATTTTAATTATACATGAAGTGGTGGATGGTTGAAACAAGATATTAGCTCTGTGAAGTGCTCTAGAGTCCTAGCTGGGTATGAGAGCACCCAGCAATGTCTTCAGCTCAGTGCTGTAAGTGAAGCATTCTGTACAATTGTTGTCAGCTGCCTACTTGAGCCACGAGTGGTTTTGCCTACCTTCGCCTTTTAATATATCATTGCGTCTCCCTAATTTGTTTAACAAATTGTGAGATTAATTTCCACTTGGCCTTTTCAGTAGAGGTTTATAGAATTAGGCAGCCTTGGTAACAGATCCAAAAAAAAAAAAGTCGGTTAGTTGTTTAATTGAAGTGTGGAAAAACAAGCTAAACTATCAGCTTTAATCTCTGAAGCAGGTGCACAAACATAACATCTGTGACTGCGTTCAGTAGCTGAACCTTGACTAATAAACTGTTCTTAGGTCAAACTGTGACCTTCCATAGACCTTTCCTTAACACTTTCAGAACAGTTTTCTTAACTGTTTCGTAGGAGTAAACACACTTCTATAAGTAGTGGGTGCATATTAGTCAGCAGTTCTGTGAAACAACAAGGCTGTAAGTGATCCCAGCTGTAGTCACATTATTCATTATCGCTGCAACCTCATCTGCCTACCTTAGAAAGAAGTCTCACAGCTAAGAAAAGTTAAATTAATATTTTGGGCTTGCTTTAGTGTGTTTTGGAACCACTGTTTGAAAACAATTGATCAACTTCTCAGTAACAAAGCTGGTTCCTTCAGAGAGGATTTAAATGATGCAACAGAAAGGAAATAGGTTTATTTACTTTCAAGAAAGAAGAGTACTTAATGAGCTCTACCTTATATTGCTCAAGTGTCTCTTGCCTTTCCATTTAGTAAAACTTTTGCTTTGCATATGAAGTTACAATAAAATTATCCTTTGATATGTGTGCATAGACAGTATAACCTATTTATATTTGGTCTTGTGTGGTCTTTTGATGTAAAGTCATCACAAATTGAAAACAGTTAGTGAAGCCTTCACCAAAATATTTGAAAGCTCTAGTGCTGTCAGGCATATAGGCCAGTTTTGTGCAGACAAAAACAATTGGCCTAGCTGGTGTAGCTGTTCAAAAATCCCAACATGATGTTTCCTACTGCAATAACAGGTAGTTTGTAAGTGCTTTGTATATATTAGAAGGAGCATGCAAGCTACTGGGTAGGTTACCCTGTCATAGTTTTCCTGCTCTCCAGAAGCATATCTGGACATTTTGATAGGCTCGGGAGTCTGAAGGTGGCATTTGGTCTTAGATCAAAATTATTTAGTATAATAGAATGTAATATGTGGGAAACATGGTAAGTTGAAATTTGTTCCATAGTTTCAATATAGAAACACCAGCAACTATCCTAAATGTATGTGTATTTTTACTGAATTTAAAAAGCAATTTTCATATCATGATGTGGAGTGTCAAAGTTCAGTGGTAGAACTTCTTACAACTTATCACAATCACCCTTCTCTGTTAGATTCCTCAAGATGCTAAGCCCTGCAGTCTCTGCTAGAAATGCAGCTAGCCTTTTTTTTTTCCTTATGCCTTATAATGTTTTTTTTTCCAAATTGGTGTTTGTTCTTAGGCTGTCTTGGTTGCTTCTTGCAAGGCCTGTTTCGTCTGGAGTGCTCTTTGCTGTCTCCACAAGTCTTTCTGAAGTGCTCTACGCACTTTCATTTTTGGACCTGTAGAATACAGCTGCTTACCCACATTAGCTGTTCTAAATACTTTTTAATTCCATGTCTGTTGGCAGTCAAACTTTTGAGCTTTACATTCTCTTCATCATCCTCAACAGACTGTCATTTATTTGTCTCAGTTGTACTCATGAAGTTCTTGTCACTGCAGTTTTGCAACTTCACTTACGTTTTTTTAAATTTTTAATATGCTGCTACAGCTTAAAGTTGCATCCTCCCTCATCTTTTTACTTGTTCTGATCAAAGGTTATACTTCAAATAACAATGTGGAAGCTAGATTCCAGAAAGCGATTTCCAAGATTAACCCTTTCGTTGCCAATGCCCACAGTTGCTCTGTTATAGTAATAGGCTTCAAAACATGAACCAGTCAAATGTCATGTTTGTAACTTGTTGCTTCAGAGATGATTTATCTCTGATAAGGCACTTTACTTGCATGAGGATGAAAATTATGCAAGTTTTGTTTGCTGCTAGATGCTTACAGGAGTCAGCAGAGTCCTCTAAACATTTGGAGAAGTGTTTGTACAGGTAGCCTTTCACAGCTAACTGTAACATACTAAATGTTGTATCTCATGAATGGGGCATTAACTCTATTAGTTTAGACACCTTTTCTAGTCACAGTGCAGGTCTCCAGCCTGTCATTGTTACCACTGCTAGAGGTTATTATGCGTCCCAGAGCCTCAGAAAGGGGGATTTCTAAATGTAGGAGGAGTTAGTGGCAGCTTTGCTAAGTGGTCTGTTTATCTTTTGAGCTTTTATTTTGATTTAAGGGAGTTGTGTACTGGAGAAAGGGAGGCCTGTAGCATCTTCTTCCAAATGTAGGGCGTTTTGTTTGCTTAAATGAGGTGGTATCAGATACTGATGACTGGGAACAGTCATATCTCAGTAATTTTAGAGGCTTTCCACTGAAACAGTAGTACAGACCATGCTGTTTGAAGCACAGCGAATAGCCCGTTTTAGTTAAAGGAGATAAACAATTGTTGCAGAAACAATTCTGGAAAACAATAGTAAATAAAGTAAATAAATAAAGTAAAATAGTAAAGCTGTCGTAAGTAAGCTTTTCTGATTATGTTCACCTTTTCGCCTGTATTCCTTCAGGTATCTGCCTTATAGCCTTTCTTCATTATCATTTCTTGTCTTTTGAGTCTTTCTAATCAAATATCATATCATGGCTCATTTAGACAAGAAAGATGACAGTTAAACAAGACTTGCATTTCCTGCAGACTATCCTAAAGATAAGCTAATTTCTCACAGTTTTGAAGACAGATCTCTATATAAAGGTTTGAATGTACTGATTGGGCAAAATGAATTGGCATCATATAAAGGACAATGTTTAATTACAAGTGTGGGGGGTATTAATATAACTTTCTGGTTGCTACTAAGGCTGTTCATACTAAAGCTGATTTGGTGACTAAAAAGCTTATGTTCCATAGGCCTTTTTCACTCGATGCACCGCTCTTTAAGGAGTTCAATTGGACTGGAAAAATTCATACTGTGATTTGGGTTTAAAAAAACACAATTTTTTTCACTATGGAACACACAGTTGTGTGTGTAATTTAAGGAAGAGGATCACTTGTGAGACATTTGATTCCCCCATACCACACTAATAAGGTCTTTCTGAAGTGCATTAGTCGACTTAGTACACTAGAATATTTCAGAACCCTGGTACAATATTATAATTAAACATTTTATTTTTGAGATAGTTACTCATGGAAAAGCATTTTACTGACTTATAATGTCTCTTCTAGATGAAGAGGGAAATCAAGATGAATCACTGGAGTCAAAGGTGAGGAGATAAGTTTCTAGTCATTCTGCTTTACCTGTGGAGTGAGACCAAAGGTCTGAAATTCAGAACAATAGCTTGATATTAGGTTTTAAGCTTTTCCATAGCTCGTGGTGTCATTAATTTCTTCTGTGCATTGTAAGAATTAATATTGTGTTACAAGTTTGAAACATTTTTTTCAAAGAGCTGAAAGGGATGGTGCCAGTGAGAGCTGATAGAAGTAGCTCAACTTACTTTTGATGCTACTGTTTGAGTTAATTAATCATATCTTGAAGAAGTAATGGGTTTTTAGCCAGCTGGTGCTTCTCAGTTTCTAATCTTCTAAATTATATGTCTGCTTTCCTTCAGACTTTATCTGCAGAGGACCAGGTAAAGGATCATTCCACAGGAACTCAAGTGGTAGCAGGTCAGATCTTCCTTGAATCAGGGAAATTGGACTCTCCATCAGAGAACGAAGAGAACTTTCACAGTCAAGAAGAGGAAAAAGAGAATTCGCTGGAAGAGTTGAACTCTCTAGAAGTGTCAAATCTATTAAATAAGGATTTGGAAGAAGCAGAAATACAGAGTCCAGGTAACTGCTCACAGAGTTTTGAACAAGTGGCAGCAAAGATGCATCTGGGTAACTCCAGCACATGGGTGAACACAAATAGTAATTTTGAACGTATGAAATAACTACTGTCTTAACCTTTCTGGAATGGAATGGTAACTGCTGCCTTTTTCATTAGAAAGTAGCATCAAAATGTTTTGAAATGTGTTGTGATTAAAATCTGAGTGATTGTTTTCAGATACATGTGAAAGAATTTTCCATTATTCTTATTGCTTCCATCTTGCTGGAAAACTTTAACTATCAAATAGAAAAGGCCCTGATTTCTTCAAATAGGATTCAAGTACAGATCCTGTGCTCTGTGTATGTACACCAGCAATACAAAGAGAAATTGCATCAGTGTCTTTCAAACCCCCCTGGCTATTTGCCTGGCGAGTCCATTGACAGAAAAGGAACAAATAGTAATGTAAAGACAAGCTTCCTAGAACAGCATTGAGAACCTCAGGGCAGCCTCTAAATGGCATGTAAACTTCATGAAGTTTTTAAGTATAGGTAAAACCTTACGTCTTGTGCCTCAGTTCCCAGGAAATTCTAATAGTTTTTACTGCATGATTTTGTTATGATTTTTTGATTTGCAGTTAACAGTAGATGATAACTAGATGGCACAGTTGAATACCTTAACGTATGCAGCAGACTTTTCCTTTTCACTTGTCCATAAAAAGTAAATCTTCAATATTACTGAAAAAATACAGTTATGTGGTACTAATGGTATTTATCTTCCCAACTGAGATTCAAATGTCAAAAGAGAGCAGGAGCTATTGAATGAGCTCTGTAATGTACTAACTCTGAGTGCTTTCTAATAAGCTGTTTACCTATTAAAGCAGAACTAGTATCAATTTGTGAAAACTGAGTAATAGGATTAACCATTGCTTTTGATGCTGTGTTGTACAAGAAAAACAAAAAACTGAGCTAAGCACCATATTTAGTCAGTGCAGTCTATTTCAAAAGTAAACTTTAAGATACTTCTAATCTCATACAGAAATGTAGCCAGATGACTGGCTCCTTGACAACTAAGGTTTTTTACTATACCTATCAACATACTGCAAGTGACTTTCAAAAACCATAAGTTTAAGACTTGCACAATTTTTTGAACATCTTATGAATTAAATAAGCAATGTGAATTGAGGGATTTTTTCATTAAAAAAAACAATTCTGAAAGAAAAGTACTTGTCTTCTGTTGGCTGAGCATCTGTTTGAGGTACAGATGTTACACCCCTCAGATGAGCTCCTGATGGCAGGACTGCATTAAGGGACATTAAAGCTTTTCTAAACACAGTTTAGCTACTGTGTATGGTGATGAGATTGCATGGAAAAATTGTATTCTGCAAGTTTCCACATATATTTTGTAGGATATGGAGCATTAAAAAAATCAGTAATTTAGAATTAGTGCTAGTAAAGCTTTTAACCTAGGAAAGTGTCCTGCTCTCTTCTGATGAGTGAGGAGATTTTGTGTAAAGAAAATGATATTTTTTTAGTTACTGCTATTTTGTATTCCAGGATTTTGTAAGATAAAAGATCCATACTAACAATTTTTGCTGAAAACTGCCCACAGGTTTATACAGAGGTGGGAATTCCTGTTACATTTATTTTCCTATTTGGTAGAATTTTACTCTAATGTTGCCAATACTCAAAAGTAATCTATATTTGGGGTTCCTGCAGCATAAAGTATGAAATGAGATATAAGTAAATTAGGACAAAATATAATGAAATACCACATATTTTATTCAGACATAGTAAAGAGGTAAATTACTTCTAGAACACTTGGTTTGACGAAAGCTAATTTATCCTCTGAGTAAATTGTTTGCCTCAGTTTGTGTTTATCATTCTCTAAGTACATAATTATATAACTGGGTAAACATTTTAACCTGTGATTGTTTTGCTGTGTTGCTTTGGGACAGAGTAATTTCATAGCTTCAGTGTGCAGCCAGCTCTCATGCAGAGCACTGTGTAACTGCTTTCAGTACAGGAGACAAGGTACAAAACTTTGAGTTCTCGAGCAGTGTTAATATGCTGGACCTGGAGCTCGTTCAAATGTCAGTGATAAGAGCTCCCATAAGTTGTACTTACATGTACAACCTTAGCAGGAGTTTGTACATTACTTTGTAGTTAACAGATGTCTGAAATTATTCCAGGCTAATTGCATTTTAGCACATTATTTTTGAATGCACTTACTGTAAATAACGCTTTTCCTTGTGCAGTATAATTAACTTGGAGTGGTGTGGTGGAACCTCTGCCAATGAATCCAGTTATGAAGAACAATTTGAACAGGGCTAACTATGCCTAAAGACTTCCTTTTGCTTCAAAAAATCACCATGAAATATTTAAATCAGTGTAATCATTAGGCATTTCAATTCTAGACCCTAGAAAAAAGAACTAGGTTTCTCTATAACCACAAAAATTACAAAGTTAACTTGAAAAAACTGTATCATTGACATTGTCAATTGCATGATTTTCCAGATGTTTTCAAATGAAGCTGAACCCAACTGTTGGATTTAACTTAATGAAAGAGGAAAACTTTTATAAAAGTCTAATTGAAATAATTCCATCTTCAGAAACCAGAGATAATTCTTAGTCTTCATAGAAGATTGATTTTATTTTAAAATATTGTGATATTGCAATCAATAACCTTTGAAGTTCTAGTGTGTGAGAAATTATAAATTGTGGTGTTCAAAGTCATTTTGAATCCAACTAAATACATTGACAAAATAAAATGTTTTTAATCGAAGTATATTCAAGAGTAGAAAATTACTGGACTTGTAGTGGTCAGAATCCTTCCATCCATATCGTAGTTATTTCCCTTAAGTCTTTTCATACAGTTTTGTGTTCAAGTGTAGTCCCTGCTGATATTCAAGTGCTTTCAGTAGCATTTGGTGGTGTGTGGTGTTCTGTCAGGATTCTGTCTAACCCTGGGGCTAAAACGTGCTCTGGAATGCACTTCAAGGGTGTATCACAAGGTCTTTTTCAGAGAAGAGAAAGCACAAGGAAAGATTATTAGTTTTGGTAGGCAGTAAGAATGTGACTTAGGTTTGCCTTCTCCAATTTAAACAATATTTTCTTTGCTTCAAACTAAGAATATAAGAAACCACATACCTTCTGCTCGATTTCATAACTAAAACTAAGAATTATATTTTTCAAGTGCTATTTAGAAAACTAATTGCTTTTTCAAACTTCTGTAAATTAGAGATTTTACTGAAAACTTGATTGATTTCAGTTCACAGGAATTAAAACCAATATAGGAGCAGCTTTCTATATGTAATATATGATTTTAATTTGGCAATAAAGGAGAGTAGTCTAATTCCTGGGTGTATATTTTCAGTTTTGACAGCTATTGGAGGCACTGCTGATGGTGAACCTTGCCACTTCCCCTTTTTGTTTATGGAGAAGGAATATGCAGAGTGTACTGCAGACGGGAGAGAAGATGGCAGGCTTTGGTGTGCAACAACCTATGACTACAAGAAAGATCAAAAGTGGGGCTTCTGTGAATGTAAGCAACCTTATGTCTTGCTCTTGTTCAAGGAATGCTGTTTCAAGCTAGTGTTTCCAGTCCTCTTAATGCTCCTTGTTTCAGGATGTAGAAGTCCCTGGCCACTTTATACAGTGATCATTGAGTAGTTGTAAAGGCAAAGTTTTCATGATGAAAGAAGTTTTAATGCAAATGTCACTTTCCAAAGCTGATTAGGAAATCTTGCAGTGCAGGCATCTATAAAACTGTTTCTGAGGCTATAGGAGTATGGGAGTTTGGCAGTGTTTCCCATTATACTTACTGATTTGGTGCACAAAGGCAACCTTTCTCTAGGAGACATCCAGAAGGAGGAACCTGCATAGCTTGCTTTTGAGCAATGAATTAAAAGAACATTTTATCAGCAAACTTCTACATAAGAGACATCACACAAGAAGAAATTATCTATTAATATATTCAACTGCTCCATTGGACAGCTTTTTGTACTCACTTAAATTGTTTATTGGCCTTGGAAGTCATATTTCTGGCTGTATTTTCCCTTTAGAACCAATAGGAATTTTGAGAGAATAGTTTTGAGACATATAATTTGAGCTCTTAAATGTAATATTTTGTAATTTTGTTTAGCTGAAGAGCAGTCTAATAAGAGAAGGCAGATGCAAGAAGCTGAGGATGTTTATCAGATCGGAATGAAAATCCTTAATGAAAGCAGTAAAAAGGCTCAGAAGAAAGTGTAAGTATGCCTCATCCACCCCCACAGGAGAAGGATGACAAGGCTAGTCACTCTTGCTTAACTAAAAAAGAACTTAAATGAGTTGACTTGGGACTTTGAGCTGTATAGGATTCAACATTAAACTATGCAGTGATAGAAAATAAATAGTAAATTCGGGGTATTTAGAAAAACAAATTTATGCCTGCAGTCATTTGAATACAGTAAAAATTGTATAAGATTAATTTCTGAATAGTGGGTGTCATCAAAACATTCACTTAATGCAAAATGATGCTACAGTTCTCTAGCCTTAATTTATATGTGGCAACTGCCCAGGAAAAAACTGAGAACCTGATATGAGATAATTGCCTTTTTTTAGTTGTTTCTTCCAGTCTGGTTCTCATTCTGCTTCGAAGACTAAGTGAAAAAAATTGGCATTTCTTGTCCTGCTCTGGTTTTTGTCCTGGTTTCTGATGGTTTTGGTCACCATAAAAGTAGTATTAAACTTAAGCTCAACAGATCGTTAAAATTCTAATAATGAATATTGTTAGAAAGAAGAGGGCAATGCTTGTAGACAAAACAAAAAAATAAGAAATAAATTAGTCTTCTATTCATTCTGATATCTACTTTCTCTTCGGTATACATCCAATTACTGATGAAATAGCTTGGATTTATTATAATACAGAATGGCTAGATGAATTTAGATCTTACTCATGTCAAATTCTTCAGTAAGTGGTGACTTCCTGCTGATTACTATGTGAAGACTATTACTATTTTAAATTTGTTTGTGGAAGTAAGGGAGTGTATTTCTATTTTGTATCAGGGAAACGGTGGCACATCTAGAGGTTGTCTTCACCTTGGCAAAGACAAAGGGAGACAATAGCTGTTGGATTCTGGGTAGTATTTTTTGTATAAAGTAATGTAAGAATTGTAGAACAATATTAGATGTTGGTTCTCCTGTACACCTTACACTTTCTTAGACGATGAAATTCCGTGAGAAGCCAGGCATGCCTCAGTCTGTTGTAAAGAATGAGAACAAGTCTGAGAATAGAATGGAGGAGAGGTAAAGAAAAATCTTGGAGTGCTATGAAAGGTCCGTGAGACAAAGCTGAAGCAGGCTTGACAATACAGTGTTACCGTGTTTAAGGTTCTGTGTTTTGTAATTGCTGTGAAACTACTTTGAAGGACTACCATAAGTTTTGAGAGTGAAAGAGGAGTTTCCAGAGATCCTCCTCATTGTTAGTATGACTGTTTCATCACAAAACTGATCACATATGCAGTTCTCTTGGGACAAAGCTTGGTATTTTCACTGGAATGGTTTTGTACCCAAATCGAAGAGACTCCATGGTCATTTTCAGGCTGCTTCTTGCTATCATGGTCTGTGAGACTGTTACAGGAGAGGTTCTGTTGGATACCTAGTACAGAACTTAAAATTGTTGCTACAAAAATGTGGTCATTTGATCTTAAATTTCTTATATATGTTAGAGAAGAGGAAATGCATACTGCTTTGCTTATGGAGTAGAGTGAACATTAAAATCAAGCTTGTCCATCAACTAAATCATGAGTTGTTGCATGTATTGATTATTCATAGCTGCAACAAATCACTCTAGGTAGATGCATTTGTAGAAAATAGAGGCTAAAACAGAGAAGCAAAACACTTCTCCAGAATCTTCAGGTTTGTGAATGGAATCTGCTGCTTTGCCTCAAGTTGACAAACTGTTTTCTCTTAAGAGCATATCAGTATCTTCTGAAAGCAGCTGACATGAATCACACCAAGGCTATGGAGAAAGTGTCTTATGCTTTGTTGTTTGGGGATTACCTGAAGCAGAACATCCAGACATCAAAAGAACTATTTGAAAAACTAACAGAAGAGGGTTCTCCTAAAGGACAAATGGTATGTATGTCCTTAGATTCTACAGTTGTTTCTGTAGGCTTATAAATTGTTTCTAGATTGTACTTATTCTAAGGTGCTTTTGGAGATGGCACTCACACCCTCAAAGTAAACACAAACAGGTTTTCTCTTTGAGTTGAAAAAAACAACATTTAACTACTAGTAATAGGGGATGGTGATGTTTTTTTCATTTAGGTTTTTACCTGTTGTATGACTGACTACACTGGATTTATAAGTCAAAAAATAGGTAGATACAGGTGACTCCAGCCAACAAACCTTCTGAAACTGTGTGGGGTTTTTTTTGTGGGATGTTGTGTCTTTTCATTTGCAACTTTATCTGAGATATACACATCAGTTTATAATCTAGGAAATAAAAACTCCTAGGAATCTTGACAGCTGTTTAGTGGATTGGAACTTGCTTTGTCCCTGTGCCTTTGAACATAGAATTGTTCATATTTATTGTTACAAAATGTCATAAAATATGCAGGTTATTGATTTTAATGTCTCAGAATCTCCATATATTTAGTGTTTAGTTCTCTCTTGTTTTGTAAGTGTCAGCTTCTTAAGGAACTACTCATTTTTTCTCTTATCTCTTTGGCTACCAAATCTCTAGCTGTTCCCTGTTTTGTGGTGGAGTACTGATCTACCACAGAAAGCAGGAACATGTTTTCCCTAGAAACTATGTCTCAGTGGAGACCTTGACGTTTATTGGTCTAGAATTCAACACTGTCTGTATGAGAACTTTTGTGGGTGCTTTCAGATTGCCTAGAATAGTCTTAGAACATTGTGAAATATAGACACCTTTATATATACACTATATTCTGCTCTACTTGTTTCTCTTCTGAGCCACCAGCTGTAACAGGTGTTATAGGTAGAGCAGTAACTATGTAAATTTTAAGAACAAAAATAGCTTCTGAAAAAACCTCAGCCAAATAGCTCTGTGTGTTCTGTTTGTATTTATAGTCACAGTTGCAACTGTGGCAGAACAGACGCAAAACTGTAAATCTATAGGACCTGTTAGACAGTCAATCTAACAGTACAAGTCTTGTAGAGAAGGTTGTGGTTCCTATATGTTTGCACTGGTGTATGAGACAAACTGACTACATCAATAACATGACAGATATTGCTTAGCTTCACTTCAGAGTCTTTAAACTGGGATACGTTCACTGTTTAGGACCTTTGTATCTATGCTTGACATGCAGGGAAGTAGTAGTTGTTCCTTGTATTTGAGTCACTCATCTGAATTCTGGTGAAATACTAATTTATGTTAGCATCCTAAGCAACTAAATAATTTAAAAACTTCATAATTTGAAAGGGGTCGGGAAGAGCATAGATACAGGAGGTACCGAACTGAAGGTAGATAGAACTTGGCATATTCTTTGTAGCTTTGAATCTTTATGCTTATGTATTCCAGGAAAACCGATCCTTGATTTTTCAAAGGGTGTGCTGACAAACTTTGTTTTATTTCTAGGCTCTTGGATTTCTATATGCATCTGGCCTAGGAGTCAATTCTAGTCAAGCTAAGGTAATTTAGAAGTGTTCAGTGTGTGGCCTTGTATTTTCTCTTAGGGGCAGATGTTAATAACCAATTACTTTGTTTTAAGGCCCTGGTGTATTACACTTTTGGAGCTTTAGGAGGAAATCTGATCGCTCATATGATCTTGGTAAGTAAGATGGTCAATAACTTTAAACATGCAAGAGTGTTTTCGTACTCTTATATTTTCAGTGTTAGATTTCCTTTTGTATGAATACACTGTCCAAATATTAGATCATTTTGCATGCACTGAGTGGGCAGTAGTATCTTCCTCATTGTTCATTTTTCATTTAATGAGAAGTCTGATAATTTTAAGCTATATACCACTATGAATTTAGACAGACCGTGCTTACGTCTTTTGACTTAAATCAGAATTATCAGACTTACAATTTTTGTAACCTAATGAGAACTATGAAAAAGATCTTTGCAGAAGATGCTGTTTTAATCAGTATTGTGAGATGTAAGACAAAGCGCAAAGTGTAAGTAAAAGGCTTTACATGTTCACCTTTAAGTATCATTCTGCTTATCTGCTTTTTCTTGCGTAGTATCCAAACTGTATTGACTATGTTTAACCTTATAGTGTCAGTCATTGGCTTTTGCTACAGCTGCAGTGGACTTGGGGCCTTTGTCCTGCCTATTGTCTCGTCAACTCTTGCTCAAGTAATGTGAAAAAAGTTTGTAACATGGCAAGCAGTATGTTCTCAAGTAACTGATAGTCCCATATTTACATATTTTCCTTTCTAGGGTTACCGGTACTGGGCTGGGATAGGAGTCCTTCAGAGTTGTGAATCTGCCCTCACCCACTACCGACTTGTAGCTAATCACGGTAAAAACCTTTTACTAGGTAACATTCTTGACTTTCTCTGTGCTTCTATTTCATTCAACTAGAACATACTAGAGGTACTCTCAACACTAATAGTACAAACAGAGAATTCCTCCAATTAAATAAATATCATTTGGCTCTGAATTGTGGTATGCTATTTTTATCTCTGTTGAAATGTTTTTAATTCTTAGAGGGTGTTAAAGTAAGTAATTCTCTCTGAGTAACAGCTTGAAGCTCTGTAGACATATTTTACTAAGTTATAGTGTAACTTCCATATTGAAAAAACCTGCCTAAAAATTTATCTTGCCTGTTTTCCAGTTGCTAGTGACATTTCCTTGACTGGTGGCACAGTGGTTCAGCGAATTCGCTTAGCGGATGAAGTAGAAAATCCAGGAATGGCAAGTGGGATGCTAGAAGAAGACTTGATCCAGTATTACCAGTTCTTAGCAGAGAAAGGAGATGTACAAGCACAGGTAAGATTAAGTTCACCTGATGGCATACAGACATTTTCAAGAATTACAGGAACAACTTTACAAAAGATGGAAAAACATTGGAGCTTTACTGTTCTCTTCATCATGAATTGACCTGATTGCTATTTCCCAATTAGTTTTTATGTGAAGGGATTTGCATGTTGGTATGTTTGAGATAAAACTTGGACAGAAAATGCAGATTTTTTTTAAAACATTTGTCCAAAACATTGCAACTTTAACATCTTAGGAATTAGGTCTTGGCTTTCACTAGAAATCAGTCACATTATTTCAAGGATAGCTTTAGATGTTGTGGAGGAAGGCTTGATTAAAAAAAACTGGCCTTGACAGAGGATCTCAATTTCTCACTGCTCCTGCTCTTACAGGACTTCTACATGCTGCAGGCTGGACTCCTTCTACATACAATGCAGGAGGGGAAGATGCTGAGAGAGGCAAATTGTCACAATCCAACTTGGTCACATATGACTTAAGACTTAGGTCTTAGGATTCAAATGAACAGTTGTTGTTTTGCATGTAGGACAGTCATGTCACTTCTATGTAGGATAATTTTCCATTTAGGCTGGTGTGAAAAAATAGGACTGTACTGTAGTTATTGAAGCAAATGTGTGCCTTCAAATTTTGTGGCATCTCTAGCTCTGATATCATCTGTCTTTGTGCATATAATTAGCTCGCTGGTATCTGTATTGCTAGAAAAAGAACATCCCTAGGGAAAAGTGACTTACTTGCAATGTAAAATTTATTTTTAGGTTGGCCTTGGACAGTTGCATTTACATGGGGGAAGAGGAGTAGAGCAAAATCATCAGGTACCTTTTCTCTGTATCTCTGATGCATATTACACTTGGCGGGGGGGAAGTATAACTGAGATAGCAGTGATGCAAAAGCGTGTAAGTACCCTATATGTTATGTAACTATTTCAATAGCCTTGTTCAATAAAATTTTATGTGACTAGAAGATGGAACTGATTTTCTTACATAATTAAAAACTAATCATCTTAGAAATGAGGATGTCAAAAACAAAAACTGTTTTTATGAAGTTTTATCAAGTAATACTGGAAACTGTCTGAGCTTATATATGTGTAGTAGAATATGATGCAGTAAGCATGCATTAGTGATGATGGTCTAGTTTCTGTGGCTTGCAAGAATATTTTGCTTCTGTAGACAAAATAATGCAACTTAAAATACTAAAGATATTTAGTGTGCATAGAAAACAGAACTGCTAATGTAAGCCAACCTAGCTACTGCTAATGGAAGTTAAAATAGCTACCTTATCTTGAAGTATGTATTGAAAAAATGGAGAGCTAAGGATGTGCAGTCCTGAGGATTATCTCATCCAATACAGTAATAATTTAACAGAAATTCTTTACTGGTCAAAAATGACTGCTTCAGAAGGGTTCAGAGATTATAGTGAGTGGTCAGAATGAGTATAACCAAATTCTGTGTAAAAGTGGAATAGGAACTGGCAAATCTCACCTGTGTAGCTTGTTCATAGTAGTGGTTGTAGTTTGTTGGGTTTTTTTTCTTCTGCTTTTTGGAATACACTCTTGTGAAGGATTGCCGCTTAATATTGCGATTATATAAATGAGGAACCCTGGTATGTCAGACTTGGACACGAAAGAAAGACTCAGACACATGTTGGAGAGAGAGGAGACAAGACTGGGCCAGAACTGGCCCGAACTTTATTTATATGTCTTCTTAGAAACCACCGTGGATTGGAGGGAGAAATTGCCACTCCTCAATCACACTGGTCAAAGGAAATATTCATCAAATATCTCCACCCAGGAGAAAGGAATGCAAACAATAGAACACAGTTAGAAAAACATGGCTACGTTTACAGAAAATGCATGAGAAACTGTTACAGAAAAATGAAAACATCGAAGAACTGCAAAACTCAGGGCAACGCTGGTACATATGTTAAATTTGGTGGGGTCGATATCTTTTATCCCCAGAAGAACCTGGTAACTTGGCAAACAACCTACCTGCCTCTGCTCCAATTCCAAGTAAAGTTACTCAAATCATAGTCATGGTGGTTAAAATAACTTGTTTTTTTTCTCCACAGCGAGCATTTGAATACTTCAATCAAGCAGCTAATGCTGGCAATTCACATGCTATGGCTTTTCTAGGAAAGGTAAGATGTCAACACTCTCAAAAACAAGAAAACTGACTATCCTGCAATGAAAAATAGCAAATGTTTTCTACTTTCTGATATCAGGCAGTCTAAAACTTGAATACTGAAATCTTAATTTCTGTTTTGGTACTGTTTTGAATTTTTGTGCAAGATTTGAGTGTTGTAGTCTGTTATGTCTAGTCTCAGCTTTCCTTTCCTTTAGAAACTTTTGTTTTCGTCTAAATAGTGCTTGAAATATAGGGGTTTTTCTTTAAATCAAGTATTTAAATATCTAAATGTCCTTCTTCTCTGGTGGAATTTAAAACTCTAAATAGGCAACTATTCTCTTCCACATAATGTGTGGGGAAAAGCTAGGCTTCTTAAAATTTTGCCCAGTAGGAAATACAAAGTTGAGAAAGGAAATGGGAAAGACACTCTTACGCTGTGTAGAAAATTGAGGCATCTAAGTCAGAATTGCCAAAAAGCCTGCACTTACCCTGAAAGAAAGCCTTAATCTATCTGCAGGGTGGGCCATTGTTTCAGTTTTCTCAGATTCACAGCCTTTTTGTCTAAGGGTGAATCCTACCTGGCCAATCTGGTCACTTTTTATGATGGAGTGACAGCAGTGGTCAACAAGGGAAGAACAACTGATGTCATCTATCTAGACTTCTGTCAGGACTTCGGCCTGGTCCCTTACAGCACTCTTATCTCTCAAATTGGAGAGACATGGATGCAAAGGGTAGAATATTTGATGGATAAGGAATTGGCTGGATGGGTATGTCCAGAGAGTTGTTTACGCTAGCTCCGGGTGGCCGCTCGAGGCCATTCACTGATAGTCTGGCAGTGACCCTGGTTTCCTGGGAGCTGCAGCTCACAGCTTCCCCAGACGCAGGGCGTCCTCCGGCAGCTCTGTTAGTGCTGGCTCCTCTGGGGAGAGTGAGCCCCGGGCTGATGTTACAGCCGCAAGTGAGGATAAAGGCCAGAGAGAAGGGCTCTGGTGTGATTTCCAGCTCTTTTATTTCCCGGAGAGAGGCAGCAGGGAAGGCAGGAGAGGGTCTGGGGTCTGGGAGAGGCGGCGCGGGGGGGGGTCCGGGGTCCAGGAGCGGCGGTGCGAGGATTGGGAAGAGCTGAAGGCTTCAGGGACAGGCACCGGGCAGGGGCACAGCAGGGGATTTATTGGGATACAAGCAGGGGAGAGTAACCAATTGGGGTACAAGGATTTACATGGAACCAATGGGGAACTGAACAGCCATGAAGCTTCCAGAACATAACCTTACACAGAACATGAAGTAATACCATAATTAACCGATAAACTGAAACATGTAAACAATGTTGCAAGGGACACTGGGGGTGAGCCAGAAAGCTCACCCTGACAAGAGAGTGTGGCTCAGACAGTGGCAACCTCGGGCTGAGTCCACCAGTCCTGAGCCTGTGGGGCTGTGCCTTTTGCCACATGCACCGCCACAAGTTGTGATCAGTGGCTAAATGTCCGTGTGGAGGCTGGTGACAAGTGGGGTCCCTCAGGGCTCTGTCTTGGGACTGGTGCTCTTTAGTGTCTTTATCAGTGGCACAGATGAGTGCAGCCTCAGCAAGTTTGCAGCTGACACCAGGCTGAGCGATGCAGTTGACAAAACAGAAGGATGGGATGCCATCCAAAGGGATCTGGACAAACTTGAGAATTGGGCCCACAAGAACCTCATGGAGTTCAACAAGTGCAAGTTGGAGGGCTGCACCAGCAAAAATAGGAGTACAGATTGGGAGATGAACTCATTGAGAGCAGCCCTGTGATCTCATGGGTGAAAAGCTGGACATGAGGCAACAGTGTGCATTTGCAGCCCAAAAGGCAAACAGCACCCTGGCCTGCATCAAAAGAGGGGTGGCCAGCAGGTTGAGAGGCCCTCTGCTCTGCACTCATGGGACCCCACCTGGAATACTGTGTCCAAGCTGGCAGTCCTTAGCACAGGAAAGACATGGACCTGTTGGAGTCCAGAGGAAGGTCATCAAGATGATCAGAGAGATAGACCACATCTCCAATGCAGACAGGCTGAGACAGCTGGGTTTCTTCAGCCTGGAGAAGAGAAGGCTCCCAGGAGACATGATTGCAGCTTTCTGGTACCTAAATGGGGCTTACAAAAAAAAAGGAAGAGCAACATTTTGCGCACACAGTTAGTGATAGTATGGGGGGGACTGGTTTTAAACTAATGAGGACAGATTTAGGTTAGATGTTAGGCAGAAGTTCTTTATTTAGAACGTGGTGAGACACTGAAACAGGTTGCCCAGAGAAGTTGTGGGTGTCCCATCTCTGGAACTGTTCAAGGCCGTGCTTGACTGGGCACTGAGCAACCTAATCTGGCATGGGAGTTGGAACTACAAGATCTTTAACCCATTCCATTCTATGATTTTTAATCTAAAACATGATTGGCAAGCTACTGGTGGTGATGATAATGTGTTACTGCTTAGAAAGGTATTTAGGTCACTAGTCTGAGATCTGGGTTGCAGACTACCTTCAGCCTGTGAGGAGCTAAATCTTTATTACTCCATTTCAGTAACCTCTAAGGTTAGACTGCAATAAGCACCAGCTCTAGCTCATCTCTTTCAGGCTGTCGTTGCAGTAGAGGATGCAAAATTCATATCCTTAAAGTCTGAAAAAGATAGTATAATATGCTGTTCAAGGCACCTGACAGAAGAAGTGGCAGTTCCTGCTTTCCCTATTGCTTGAGTGCTTTGTGTCTATTAAATGCTGAAATGAACTGTGTTTTAGTAACCAATTTTTGCTTTGTTTCCACAAAGTATTTTGACTGCCAGTATAGTTTGCCTTCCACTGGTCTCAAGATTTTTGCCTGACTACATATTCTTCACTGTACGTTGGTAGAAATTTAAAATGAAGGATACTGTCATGAAAACTTTAATTTTATGGGCAGTTCATTTTCCATTAGAAAGTTAGACCATCTGAATTTTACTGCAGAGAGATTATTTTCTGCTTTTGGGCAAGTTTTAATGATTATTCAGTAAAGCAACAGTCAGAATAATGTAAGTACAACAGACTCCCTGTCATATGTAAAGTGAAGATGCCTCATGGTCTTAATGCTGAACTGACTTCTTTGGCTGTCCTTCAATAATGGCTTTGTCTTTCAGATGTACTCTGAAGGAAGTGATGTTGTACCTCAGAGCAATGAAACAGCTCTTCAGTATTTCAAGAAAGCTGCTGATATGGTATGATTATCTGTGAGCTGGAAATATATTAAGATGTGCACTAAGAAGTTTATTAGCTTTGAAATGCTGTAAATGCTTCTTTATGTGCCCTTCCATGTGCACACGCCTACGCCCAGCTTCTCTCTCAGATTAGCCCATAATTAAACCTTGTTTGTCTAAGATGTCAAAAACTGCTTCTGGTTCTGGCCATTGTGCTTCATGAAGCTGTGTTCAGCACAAAGTCTAACTCATTAATAGAGTCTAACTCTATTTCATGAGTATGAAATACTGTCCACCTAAATAGTCTGCAGTTCTGTGAAGTGTTAGTATTCTAACTAGTATTATAGTATATACTAGTATTCTAGTATTCTAATAGTATTCTGTGAAGTTGTTGTTAATCTGGAGTTGTCACAGAAGTTTACAGTGCACTGCTACTATGGTCTTCTGTTTCTGTTTTGCGAATATATAATAGTTTTACACCTCTCATCTCATTGGACTGTGTTTTTAGGGATGATATTTTTGATCATGTTAATCCCTCGTATCTGTCTTTGACCTATCCCTTATGGTAGTATTTGTACAGTTAAAGCATGAGTAATCCTCCAGGAAGGATGTTTAGCATGTGAAACACAGTAGATTAAGTTCTGAAGGGACTGTTGTAAGATAACAACAGTCTGCCTTTGTGGTTCTTAATTCCACAATCAGAATGCTGTTCCACATCTCGGTCCTAAAGTAAGGCTCTCTCAATGTGCTCATTTCCTTCACTCACTGAAAGCTTCTGATGTGCCCCATCAGCTGTCCTGGCACTGAAGGAATTCCACAGAGCATACTTTTGCAGGGGCAGTGGTTAGTAAAGCAGCCCACAGGACAGCCAGTATTCTGCCCTTAAGACAGGTTCCCCAAGTCAGTCCCTGGAGTTGTTTTGAGAGCTTCTGTAGCATCCAAAACATTTTGAATTTTAAATAACTAAAGGTAAGTAAGCTATTGAAGCCCCATATTTCTAGGGTTATGGGTTCTACATCTTGTATGACACTGTAAAAGTGCACAGTAGACTGATAATTTGTATTGAAAGTTTTTTCCCCTGTTCATCATCTGTGTAGTTACTAAATAAAAGTTAACGTAAATGCTGTTTTCTCCCTAAATAACTATTACTAGGAGCAAAAAATGACTCTATCTTGAGTACTGTATGTTTTAGTGATGTTGAAGGCATACCAGATTTGAAAGACTAGGTGTAGGTTTTGCCTTCCTTTGCAGAAGTGTTTTTGTGTGTTTCCAGGGTAATCCGGTTGGACAGAGTGGATTAGGAATGGCTTACCTCTACGGAAGAGGTGTTCCAGTGGTAAGCTTTTGACAGTCGTCTTTCTAATCATAGGTGATTGTGTGACTTTTTGTTGTCAACAGATTTTTTCTCTGGAGGGAAGTACTATAGAAGGCTTAATTGTGAAGATTTCTGTTACACTGAAAATTCCTTGAGGAAATCTAATATTTTAAAAAAAAATGGACTATGGAGTTACCAGCTATGAAAGAAACATCCTGATTTTACTCTCATAGGTTTGAAAATGTTGCTCAAGCTATTAGAGATGCATAGTAGCATGCATTTTAATGGGAGATTTGAACTTGTCTATAATTTTCTTGTGAAATAAAACAAATTCTAACTGTTCCCATTTTGTGTCTCTTGTGGGAATGGAAGAACACTTTTAAGCTTTTAATTAGTTCATTTGCTTTATTGTTTCTCCCACAGGAAAGTTTCTTGTCAAATGTTTTATATTTAGCTATACAAAGAGAGATTTAAAAGTTGATAGCCCAAAGCTGAGGAAATAAGTAAGTGTTCTGGAAACAGAACAGAGCTTCCATTCTGTTACATGTAACTGTTCATAGCAATGCTGCATGTGGATGCCAGCTTTGAGGTAGACTACAATTACATTAGCCTTTTATAACTCTACAGCTGTTTCGTTTTTTTGCTTCCAAATTTTGGCCAGGTGAATATCTTCACTGGAATAACTTGCTGTAATTTTTTTGTAATACAGATCTGTCTTTACACATGTGCACATGTATATTTTCTCCCTTAAAATGTGGTGTATTGTAAGGCTCTAATGATTGGACCAAATCTTCCTGCAGAACTACGAGCTAGCACTGAAGTATTTCCAGAAGGCTGCAGAACAGGGATGGGTTGATGGACAACTTCAGCTAGGTTCCATGTATTACAGTAAGTGTCATCAAAACGATTTGCAGGTCTAAGCACCTGCCCTTTCGGTCACTGTTCACTAGGTGGCAATAGAAGTGTGCATATACTGCATGTAGAATGGGCCTACTGCATTGAACTTGTATTTCACTCTGGTTTTTCCTAACACTTTCACAATGCTTTTCTTGAGTAATTTTAAAGAGTAATTACTGTATTTCATACAAGACTGCTTTTCAAGAGGAATGAGGAGCAGTGATTTATTCTTTCTTTTAGATGGCATTGGAGTCAAGAAAGACTATAAACAAGCTTTGAAATATTTTAACTTGGCCTCCCAGGGTGGCCACATTCTGGCGTTTTATAATCTGGCTCAGATGCATGCTACTGGCACTGGAGTGATGCGATCCTGTCATACTGCTGTTGAGGTAAGGTCATCCATTTATAAAGGTCAGTAGTACTGACTTGCGAGAGCTTGGCTATAACCATAACCACATCAGCCTGTATAGGACATTTGCAGCAGTGACTGCAGAGTCAAGGCTATCAAAAGGGAAAGTGATTTATTAGCAAACTTGTTTGTATTTCATGAGAAAAATCTTTGGCTTATATATTCATATGTCAGCTTTGTATTTGCTTTATTAACTTCGAAGAAAATCTATAGAATGTAATACAAAGCAAGCATCAGTATTTTATAAGTAGCAAATTCTTCAGTTATACCTGGATTTAAGTGTAACCAAAAAACTAAGATATTAAATAATAATTTTGAGTAAGCATCTGAATCTTACAAGTTACTATCTTTACTTACTGTCTAAGAATCTTACAAGTTACAAAGCAGATACATGCTTGGTAACTTGTATCTTAAAGTAAGCCTGTCTTAAGCAGTTTGCCTCTCATGTTTTTCATGTGAAATATAAATATTTTGAACAGCCATCAGAATGTTAAAGGTTTACTTCTTGCAAAACCTAAATTTTTGAAGTTCCTGACAACCACTGTCCTCCCTCTTCCTTTTTCCTCTGCAGTTGTTTAAGAACGTATGCGAACGGGGGCGTTGGTCTGAAAGACTGATGACTGCCTACAACAGCTATAAAGATGGTGATTCAAATTCTGCTGTGGTTCAGTATCTTCTTCTGGCAGAACAAGGCTATGAAGTTGCACAAAGCAATGCTGCTTTCATACTTGATCAGAGTAAGAATCTGAATATGTACTGAAAGGGGTTTTTTGGGATTTGTCATGCAGTAGCCCATTTAGTAGAATGCTTAAAGATACAATTGCATAGCTCTTGTCCAGTTAGAACTTCAATGAAACTCTTGTCCTCTTTCCTGCTTTTCACGTTGGAAAGCAGTCAGTTTTCGTTTGCACTTCTAAGGATGACCTTTTGGCCTCAAAATTAAAATACATTTAATTTCTGACTTAGGGATTTCTAAATGGCATAGGTAGAGAGTCTTTAGAAACTTGCACAGTGCTGATAATTCTCTTCCCTGGATTTCTAAGCACAGTCTTAAAAGTAGGAATTGCATTAGATTTACCTTTGACCTGTACTATGCATACAAGTCTGTGTCCTTTGTTCTTTCTCTTGTAATGCATTTTCTGAGTGCCTTCTTCTTTGTGACTTTACTGATGATACTTTTGAAGCAGGGAAAAAGACCTGGGTAGTTGGTTCTGTTAGATTTGACAACAAGTTGTCCCATGTGTCTTTCTGGAACTAGATGGCTGGAACTTGGATTTATTAGTGCTTGAAGCCATAGGGAAACAGTGGAAGTACAAGTTATAAGTCTTTCCAGAAACTGTAAATCCCAGTATTTTAAACTTTCTCTATACCAAATCTAGGTCTCATTGACAGTTTTATATCTTAGTATTGATGGCTGATAGGCTGATCAAATATCTTCATTTCCAGTTAATTTTTTTCAAAGGTCACTTAGTGAATCATCTTTAGATAAGCTACAGTAATGACAATCTTGGCTGGAAGTGCATACTTGCAAAGAAATAGCATTTTTCCCTGGGTTAAAACTCTGATTGTCTTTACCTAGATATATCTGCATCCCAACTGAAGATTGATTTTTAATTATTTTATAACTTTATACGGAAAATCTCTGTCAACTGTGAGATAGTACCACTGAAACCATAATTACACTAGAAGTTAAAGTTATAAATCCTTTGAATTGTCTGGACTCTGATTGATAGTTCAGGAACCCTCAAATTATGACATGGACAGCTTCTGAAGTAGATGAAGCACCGCTGTGTAAAACATGCAGTCTCTGGCTGGTTAAGGAGTTTCAGCCTTTGTTTTACCCAAGACTTAACTAGTCTTGGGTTTTAGATGACCAAACTATAACAGGTTATACTTGAACCTTGTATTTGAGTGCACCTTTGTCAAAATCCAAATTATGTGCTCTTAAGGCTTGCATCTTCTGTCATTCCTCAAATATGCATCAGAATCTCCTACAGCTGGAATGGGAGAGATACTTGGTAAGCCATAATTCAGGATGAAATTACATAGTTTGTTCCTAGCTCTTGTGGGCAGCTAAATGAAAAGGCTATATATATGTAAATGAAAGGGGGTTTTATAAGTTTCAGATGGGTTGAATCTTATGTGTTGTATAACACAGATTGCTTCACGTTTTTAATTTATTTCAGTAGACTGAATATAAGCAGGGGTTTTTTTGTGGTCATGTGTTCATATACCATGGTCCTATTTAACTGGATTTTTTTCTTTAGAAGAAGCTAGCATAGTAGGAGAGAATGAAACGTATCCTCGAGCTTTGCTTCACTGGAATAGAGCAGCTTCTCAAGGTATGTCCATACCTCACAATTCCAATCAGTTTGTTTTTATGTTGAGGAATACATTCAGTACAGGTTTGCAGCTGCAGTGTGAGCTGCAGGTTGAGCTCTGGGTGGGAGGAGCCCGAGGCAAGGGGCCGTGAACTGCCGATCTTTTGCATAACAAAGGGCACAGAGACCTGTGTTGAGCCAGGTGGGGGGATACTCAGAGGCACAGCAGGAGCCAGCGACCCCAGACTTAAATATGAACAGACTGAGGGTATAAAAGCTCAGGGATTCCTTAGTTCAGGGTTCTTCCTCAGAAGCATGAACTTGAGCTGTTTTTTGTGTTACTGTGTTGTATTAAATTGTTTAAAGATTCAGGCGTCTGAGACTCAGCTCTTGGAAACCCAGGGCCGAGCCAGTAAGGAAAGCTCGTCTGACCGTGTGAGAGTAGCACGAGTAGGAAGTCAAGCACCCATCAGCTCCTTGGAGACACTGACTGGGAAGGGCTTCGGTCCCCACAGTAACAGTCTGTAGTGGTGAGAGTTTGATGGTCAGAGTGCCTCCCAAATGGTCAGACAGGAAGGTTTCCTTAACATTTAGTAGAGCCATTAATGTCTGATTTCATGGGCTTTGTTATGAAATATGTAGGGAAGGAAGGCCTACCTCCTTCTGTTCAGCAAAAGTTGTACCCCACATGGGGCAGTTGTTCTTTGTTCCATTGTTAGCTATAGAGTTATTGTAATATGCTTGCAGGTATGAGCCTTTCTGTGACTCTGAAGACTAAAGGGACTAAAACACAAATGTACTAAGTGTTTCTTTTGCCATTCCATATGGAATTATAGAGCAGTGTTAAACAACATTAGCAATGTTTATACTGACTTTTCCAAAAATACATCTGCTTGGAAAAATAGATCCAAAATCCTGAAAAGTAATTTGTTCTTGTCATCATTTATAAGAAATGCAATTTCCTATTCAAAGTAAGCAGAGTGCAGTGATGAATGCATCCTTGATGTCCTAGCAACATAAATTTAAACTGGTGCTTGTGATCCTATCCTAAAATAAGCAAAAGTGGACTTAATGATGAAATATCTTCAGGTGCATTTAGGATATGCTCCTAACTTACATATGGGTTCATCTACACTGTCTGTTTTTGCTTTAGAGTAAGAGTATCATGCAAATAGAGCCTAATTCAGACTTTTATGGCTTTTAGTTGAAAGTTAAGAAATTGAGATAATGGCATGGATGATAAAACACTAATTTTCAAGTTTCCAGTGTCACTGCTTTTAAAACAAAGTTGGATCATTTAATGGCCACATAGCAAATGAAAATTTTTCTATAATAAGTGACTATGGTTATGAACATGTTACGGGTTTACAGCCAATACCACTTCATAGAAATAAAAATGTTGATAGGATTACGAGGAAAAAGTCTTATCTGCAAATAGAAAGTGGTTGTGTTTTGGTTAGCTTAACCAAATTTAAAAAAGAAATTGTATATGTGAGGGAGAGAGAAAAGATAAGCAGTTTGTACAAACTGAAAAGTAATACTAAAGCCCCTTTTGGTTTCCTATGAAGATGCAATGAGGTTTATTTGCCTAGCTATTTTATCCTTTTTTCTCTTTCTTGATTTATAGGATATACAGTTGCAAGAATAAAACTTGGAGATTACCATTTTTATGGGTTTGGTACTGATGTTGATTATGAAACTGCATTTATTCACTATCGACTGGCATCAGAACAGCAACACAGTGCTCAAGCAATGTTTAATCTGGGCTACATGCATGAGAAGGGATTGGGCATCAAGCAGGTGAGTGAGATGTAGGCTAATAGTCTGCTTCATTAGAGTACATTTGCAAATATTGGATTAAATCCATAACTACTACTGGGCTTGGGGTACTATATGACCATTTAATAGGAATTAGCATATATCCCAATACATTCACCAATAGGAAATGGACAAGTATATCCACTTCACTATGTGAAGAAATGATGTGTAGACAGGGAAGAAACATTTGTCCAAACCTGTGAATAATGGCAAAAGGAGTGCCATATGCTTCAGTAATGCTTTCAAGGCTTTGAAGTGTAGTGAAATGAATGCAAATCAACTCCAAAATATTCGTAAGGGTATTTTAGTATAGGATTATTCTCATCCTCTGAAACTGGTTAAGTTGTTTCCTGTATAATGACATTTTGAAAACAAGGTAACAAATGATGAGCAGGACCAACAATGATGTCTTAGCTACGGTTTTTCAAGTTAGGCAAAGGATATTACTTAAAGAAGACAGTGTATCTGGTTCTCCAGGAAGCCTGTGGTGTATTGTCGTCCATGAGTTAATTAAATGCAAGGAATCCAGAGCAACATGTTTCTGTATGGGTCAAAATAATGTCATTAGTGATCACATAGTAATATTGAGCAGCCTACCTTATCTTAAGGTATGTTTAATTAATGCAATAATGTATGAGTTTAGTAATAACTTGACCTGAAACTGTAAGAAATGGCTTCATTTTCTCTGTTTTCAGGGACCTTCAACATTTGGGTTTTGTCTGTGTATGCACCTTTTAATTATTCTGTTGGTCTATTAAAAGATCAGGTTTTGCTTCTTTTCCCCTAAATTCTTGACAAAAGATCAGAACAATGAAGAACAAGTCTTAGGTCAGTATTGTTACTTTGACAGCAGCAAGAATGAACATTTGAAAACTGCTTAATGACCCAGATGTGGAAGTGACAATACAGTATACAAAATGCATTCTTTCTAAAGTTTAATTTCAATTTTTATCTTAGGACTGTTTTTTCTTTTTAACTGAGGCCTCAAAAGTAGTTAACTTCTGAAAATAAGCCTGCAGCTAAGAGCAACAGTGCTAAAGTTGGAGGTTTTCTTTAAAAAAATACTTTCAGACATGGACTTTTTTCTTTTGCTTCTGCCTTGAATACAAGACAATTTAGAGCAGATAATAAAAACTTTGAAAATACTATTGCATCATACTCAGCATAACGAGAAAAATTATTCCTAATGCTGTCATTTGCACAGAGTATTCTCCAACCTGATGTGAAGATGGCAACACACAGAAAGCCAAAATGAGTGTACAGAGGCTCATGATGAGCATATTTAGCCTGACTTTTGCAGAGGAATAATACTTCTCTCCTACAGAAACACTATGGAATGGAGAGTTGAACTGCAGGGGAAATAGAGATAGCTAATATAGATATGGGAAAGGAGCACTGAGACTGTCTAAACAAGGAAAACTACATGTATAAAACCAGTCCTAGTAATACCAGTTATGTAATGTCTTTGCTTGTTGTGTTCTAAAACTTCACAACTGTAAGATTAGAGGATGGAGATTTAGGACTTACTGGATAAGCTGGGCCAGGATGTTCTGAAAAGGCCAAGACTGAGTTTTGCATGAAGCAGAGGAATATTTGGCTTTCCTTTCACAGAATGGAAGCTGCTGAACTTTGAGCACCTCTGAAAATAACTGACAGTTAAAATTATGTTTCTGGATGTAACAGGATGTCTACCATTGAAGTCTGTTCTTCCACTAGAGGCCTCTGCATGGGACGTATAAACATTTTAGCACTCTAGTATGTAACAAAATTGGGGATTTAGTATTTTGGAGAAAGGGATGTGTATTTTAAGTCTCTCCTCACATAGATTCTTGTCATTAAGACTGCAAACACTCCAGAGTTGGGCAGAATGTTCCAATAAGGTGGCGTGCACAACTTCAGTTCAGGTCGCTGTTTATTCTGGATAAACATGGTATTTCTTAATGTGGGGATTTTTTTTCCCACCAAATGGCTTTTGCCTTATTCTCACTTTACTTATTGAATAAATAGTCTTTTTCTTATATATAGAATTTTATGCTGTAAAATGCTTTTACACTTCCTGTACAGAGGTGGTTTTCAAACTCAGACCAGATCAATACCAAATACTAAGCCCTTTCAGAAATCTCATACATGTACACTTAGACACTCTTCATAGATACAATGTTGTCCAATCCCTGAGGCTACATGTCAGAATGAAGACTGTTTCCATATACTGCTCAAAAATGAGTTAATTTTTTTATGGTCCTATCTTAAGACTTGGTGTGGCATTTCAGTGCTCTTTATGTGTTATAGCTCAGACTCCTATGGTTTGCACTTTTCTGTCAAGTAAGTGAACTGTGCATAAGCAGAATGAAGTGCTTGCTGACTGGAAATTAAAATAAGCTATTATTTAGGATCTTTTACACCAATACTAGCATAGTGCAAAGGAGGTAAGGAAGCGCTTTTAAATAGTTATACAAAAGAGAGACTTTGCAGGCTCAATGAGCATTCAGAGTTGTTCTATTGAATTAAAATACTAAAATGTGAGCTACTACATCTCATTCATTTAATGTGTTGATTTTCATACTGTTATTTCCACAAGCGTTATGGAACTAAGTTCTGCTGTATCAATGAGCAGAAAATCTTTATGGTATTTCACAATCAGAAAATTATAAAATGAGCATGTGGCATGAAGTCCTGGAGATTCCTCTTACTTTAAGTGTCCAGCTCGGAACACTTTCAGAGGCAAGTCTTATAGATGCCTGTTTTTCACATCATTGGGTGAACTTAGTTTGTATCCAAGTGTCCTAACACTGCACAGTATGTATCTGAAGCAGAGCCAAAAAAACACTGAACAAGGAAGTTAAACTAGTTAGTACATGTATTCTCTATTCTTACAGTTGCCACCCTGTTTCAATTGCCACCAAAGAGAACACTAATTTAAGCTCTTTATAAAGTAGCTCTCTGTTTGTACTCATGCTTTTGCCAGGCTGCCCTCACTAATGCAAGTTATGTGCATTTTGGACAGGGAGTAAAATCTAATTTGTGCATATGTGCAGAAATGGTTAGAATGCACTATGCAGCAGGCATACTGTAGTGCAACTGAGAGGAAATGCTGCTGCATATTCCTCTGGAACTTGGGTTTTCTTAGTCTTTCGTGTTTGGTGTGGTGTTGGAGATGTTAGAGTGTACTAGAGTTACATAAATATTTGCCTTGGTTTACAGTGAATAGGTTGAATATGTTATTATTAATCTCTTCGTGAACTTCCATTCTAGCATCAATTAAAATAGCTTCATCCTCAAATTGAAGCTGTATATTCAAAGGTGAACATCTCTCAGGAAAAAAAAATTATGGTTAATTTTTCAAATTCTTCAAAACTGAACTTTGTGTCTTCTTAACTTTAGGATATTCATCTTGCAAAACGATTCTATGACATGGCAGCTGAAGCAAGCCCAGATGCTCAGGTTCCAGTCTTCCTAGCACTTTGCAAGCTTGGAGTGATTTATTCCTTGCAGTATATACGAGAAATCAATGTAAGTAATGCAGAATTAAAAGAGCAGACGTGTTTTCCATTTTTAAAAGAAGCTCAATTTGTGTCTTGGGGTGACATTATTCATTTGGGGGTTGTTTTGGTTTTTCTTTTTAATCTCTGTTGTGTCTGCATGCATATTGTGTGAATAAATGGGGTTTTTTTCACTTTCTTCTGAGAAATTTCATTCTGAACATGGTAGGGGAGGGGCTGGTTTGTAGGGGCTGTTTGGAAGGGGTTTTCTACTAAATTTGTCTCAAAACCAGGACAATTTGTAATCTTAGTTAAGTAGAAATATTAATTGAGCCTTCTGTAAACTTAGAATAAATTTTTCTGTTGTTGCATATCATTTTTCTGTTGTTGCAAAGTCACTGAAGCTTTGGTTCCTATTTCTTATTTGTGCTACCATGAAACTGAAATATGCACAGCCATTGCTTTTCTGTGCTCTTCTTCCTTGAAGAGGATTTCTCAAAGTTTTTTGACTGTTGTTATCCATGACCATCTGCTATCGAAGTTAAGGAGATTTAACTGACATAATCACTGTTTAGTAAAAAAAAAAATTTTGGACCCCTAATTCTCGTGCTATTTTATATTCAGCTATAACAACTCCATTAGAGTTGTGTTTGATCTCTATGGGGGAAAGAAAGGTATTTGTATTAGATAGTTTAGCTATTGTGTAGCTAAGTCTACTGATGCAGATATAAATTGGCAGTGACTGTGTAGCATCATCAGATAGAGTAGTGAAGCATAAAGTGCATGTTGACTAATGTTTATGCAAATGGAGTCTTGTAAAAAGGCACTTCAAACAAAACTAACAGTAAGTCACTTTAATTTCCCTATACATTACCTGCACAAATCTCAGCATTGTAGTACACAAGTGCTCTATTATTCATGGGAAAGCCACAAAGCTACATATTGAGAACACTCATCTCTAAAACAGAAAATGGAACAACTCATCCTATATGGCATGGCTCTTAGTTGGTGTTGTAGTTCCTGGAAACTAGGAATGTCACTGATGTGATACTATTTTTTCAGAGAGGAAAAGAGCCACTGAGTTTTGAAACTTGTACTTGTAAGTGAAAAGTGTTACAAGTTAAATTTAAAATCAAAATAACTTCCCATTTGTGTTCTTTGATGTGATGATGTGGACTTCTTCTTTCTTAGATAAGGGAGGTATTCTCACATATTGATATGGACCAGCTGCTGGGGCCTGAGTGGGACCTCTACCTTATGACTATCATCGCCTTGCTCCTGGGAACAATTATAGCTTACAGACAAAGGCAACACCAAGCAATTCCTAGACCAGCAGGACTGCGGCCAGCTGTGCCTCAACAAGAACCACCCCCAGAGCATCAACCACCACAATAGCAACAAGAGCCTCAGTGAAAGAACTGGATTTTTCCAAAAGGAACAATTTTCATTGTGAATTAGGACTTTGGATCAACAGTCCCTCCCCCAAAAGAGGCGCAAAGAAGTTTAAAAGAAAATGTTTGAAAGCTGCTTAGTATGATGCCTTTTTTCAGGGATAAGAAAATTATTCTGAAACTGATTTGAATGTTATTTCAGTGCCAATGGAATAACACTATGGCTTTTTTCATGGAAACACAAGAGTGCTACTACAAAAATGTTGCCTGCTGTATCTAGTTCCTCTTTATACAGAGTCCTTTTAATCTCCTAAAGAGACAGAAGGCTAGCAGTGGAAGGTTTTTGCCTGCTTAATAGCAGTTGCCCTTTATAAAAGTAGTAACAATAAATAATTTTATGGCCAATTTAAGTCCAAGAAGTTGAACTGTATTCAAACTCTCAGAAGACTAGAGTTATTAGGAACTTGTATTCTCATCTGCATCCCAAGTATTTCAGTAGTCCTTATTTTATTATTTTTTAGTATTTCTTACACATTGGTCTTTTATGCTGTCTTGGATGGTTTAACATAGATTATCGATAAACCCTGTAAAACTAAGCCAACAAACATGCCACTCTCCATTTGTGCTTTTTTTGTTTTGGGTGTTTTCCTCCATTTCCCTTAGACAGTTCTCAACACTCAGTATGTAGCCCATGAGGTGGATTGGGACAGATTGGGTCTGTAAAACTCATCAGTTGAAAACTGTCCACACAGCGCCCAGATTTCAAATACTTCTAAAACTTTTCAGGAGCCTGTGTACTTCACAATACTTCATGACATAAAACCATATTGGTAGTATTCCTAAATGTAAATTTGTCCTTACAAGGAGGCTGAGTCCAGGTTGCAGAAAGCACCAGTATTACTGCGCACACTGAAGAAAGGAGAGAGCCAGAAATCTCAGTGAGTTAGCTGACTTGTTTGTTTTTAGAGTTGAAGTTCTGTGTTTAATTTTCAACAATCCTGTTAGTGATTTGCACCACTAGAAAGCAAAAGATGTGTTGAAAAAAGAAATGTGTGTATCTCATGCATGCATCTGCTTAATGCATCTACAAAAAAGGGCCACAAAAATGCATACTCCCTACAAAAGGGCATGGGCTTATGCCAGTTATGCTACTCCAAAGCTACAGGAGTTCTTTGGCTGTCACCAACCTCTCTTGTACCTGGCATAGATGAGAGAAAGTCACAGAAATGTCTGTGGCTGTGCCATCTCAAGGATCCCTTATAACAAGAAAATCCAAAGAGAAAGAAAACTAGTGGCTTATGGCTTCTTGGTGCCACCAGGTCAGTGTAAAGGCCTTTTAATGAGTGTGAAGAATGTGACCTATGGACTGATGATTTAAGACTGCAAGAGGAATCTTCACATAGTCATGATTTTCATTGAACTATAATTTCTGGGGCTGGGAAGCAGTGAGTGAATAGTCTAAAAGCATGACATGCAGAAGTGTCTGTTCTTACTTACGAATGCTAGTTAAATATTTGGTTCTGCTCTACTATTAAACCCTCTGAATATACTATCTTAAAGCTGAATGAAAGACAAGTGAGGAGGCTTTAGCCACTTTACGACAAAAGCTGTTGTGTTTAAAGGGTTAAGGGCTTCTTTTCATGCAAATATTTTTCCAGTGTATTGGCAACAACATATCAATACACTTTATTTAGAATTGAGATTTTGGTCTGGTTTCATACTGGGTATATTTGCAAGGAGACTGTTGCACAATAGGTACCTAGTTTGGGGTAGAAGATGAGCAATCCGCTCTTTTGTTAATGGAAATGTCATGGATGACTAGTATTAAGGATACTAGTATTATAGGTAGAACTTCTCAGTACTTCACAATGCTTATGCTGGTCATATGAAGACAAATCTTTAATTTTAGTGTGGAGAGTTGCAGCATGAGGTACAGGAATGTCTTGTTCAGTCTTAGTCATCAT
Organism: Climacteris rufus; assembly: GCA_013398175.1. Lineage (NCBI taxonomy): Eukaryota > Metazoa > Chordata > Aves > Passeriformes > Climacteridae > Climacteris > Climacteris rufus. The sequence goes on from VZRZ01007932.1 coordinate 100,179, forward strand.
CAGCAGATGAAACAGTATTGAACTTAAAAGCAGTATCTTAAATGTACAGCATTCCTCAGCTGCATTTCTAAGATCTCTGTGATTTCTGAGCACTCCCTCTGAAATATTTTTGCCACTGTAATTTAATAGCTCTTTTTAGCTTGGCATGAATGAATTAAAGATTATATGGAAAATGTCTTTCAGTTAAATACCATTGGTTCATTGGTATTGGTCTCTTAGGATGTTTAATAATTTTGTTACTGCGTTATTAAAATGTTTTGGTTGTTTGATCGACTATAACTAAATTCTAAAAGCTCCATCCTATTTGCATGAGAATCTCTCAACACTGCTGCTATGTGACAGTCTTATAGATGATTTTCACTGAATCTGATGCATTTTTTACATCCTAGAAATCAGCAGAAGAAAATAATTGAAGATCAGCAAGTTATTTCATTTTTTAAAAATCCTTTTTGAAGGAGCAATAAGGAAGTCTTTCTCCTGCTTCTTTCCCTTCCACCAAATTACTACCACTAACCTTTTCAGATGACATTCATTTGAATGCAGTGGTAGAAGAAAAAACGTACTTACCATAAATGATGGCAAGTTAACTCAGGGATTAAAGAAATGAATAAGTTTTCTAAATCAGTTATCTACACCATGACTTAAGTTTTTGTGACAATCCCTTGCTACTCTGTTCTGAAACTTGCATTTTGAGGAAAGTATGTTTAACTCTTACTAGCAATATATTTCTTGTTGTGCACTCAGTTAATCAAGCATTTTTTCCTAAAGGAGCTGGGTTGCTCAGTTTACTGCAGTGAAGTACTTTTCCCTTTTGGTAGCACACAGGTTATCTTATAGTTTATATGCAGGAGTATTTTAGAAGGGAAACTTAGTTTAAGAGAACCCTTTCTGGGTGTGTTCAGCATGGTTTGAATGGAAAAGTTGTGTTCTTTGTGTGTAGTAACATAGGCCAGAGCCTGCCTATTTGACCTTCCCAGACACATGCTCTTCTTTCCCTGCACAAAAAATGGAACTACAGAGCAGTAAGTGTTATTGGTGGGATTCTATATATAGGAAAACTGTGGGAAAATACAGAGACACACATTGTTCTGCATCTCAAATTATTAATCAAAGACATTAGCTATTCTTGCTGATTCAAAGAAATGCTGAATTGTTGAGAAAACAGGATTCTAGTTCATCACTGGTGAAACTTGTCCCAGAGCTATCTGTTGAAATCATTTTCTTGCTTTATACTGTCCATCATGGAACAGTGTAATAGCAGGTAAGGCCTTTGATACAAACATCCCCATGAGACTCTTATGAGACAGTTGTACTCACTTTTTAGTCATCTTCCATAAGTCTGCTGCTCTTATTTAAAAAAATATTATCAAATGTTATTAATTTTGGGGAAGAATGTTAAGATGTGGCTTGTGAAAGGACTTTAAGACTATGCATTATCTAATTTCCACCTATTATATGCTAGTTTTGGCCTATAAAAGGGGATCACACTCACCTTTGCAAGTTGCTTTCCTTTTAGATAGGCAACAATGAACTGAAATTCTATTTTTGTTTCAGAGAATATTAAACTGAAAAGGTTTAGTTTGATTTGAACTACTGCAAATGCATATGGCAAATAGGGACTATTGGGGGGAACCCTTTGTTTTTATCAGCTACAGTTCTTTAAAGGGTCTTGTAGGAGTTTTGTAAATTTATTTTGTATTTAAAATCAGTATAAAGGTTGGTCAAATGTAATATAATTGTGTAAACAAATTCTGTTAATAGAAAGATGTACAGATTCATTTTGTACTGTATCTTTAATCTTGTGAAATAAAGACACCACCTGTGTGGTTACCCTCAGTGTTCACAGTGGTTATGATAACTCAGGATGTGAGTTGCTAGTCATATGCACTGGTATTTGCCACTGTTAAATGCATCCCTTCCTGTAAGATTCTCATACTTCTTTCACTTCCATTCCTTAGGAGGGGTATAGAAAGGGGGAAGGGTCACTGTGCATTTTATCTTCAGTTGTGCTAGAAACTTGTCCTGTGTGTGTGTGACAGTGTATATAGCATTTGTACCATGTCTGGTAGACGTGAACTGCTGTGTGTGGCAAGAATAGTGACCAGTCACTGGAGGTTTACTACTGCATTTTCAATACTGATACAGGGATAATTCAGTGAGTTGGAACAGATACTGGGGGAGGGACTACTCCAAGCTGACAAGTTTCTTTGCTTTTCAGGCCTTTTTTGACCCATTCATCCCTTCAGGTTCCACCTGTTGAGACGGTTGATTTGCTTCCCAATGTGCTTGTCAATGGGGGAGGAGGAAAGTAAGGACAGTGGGGGAGCAATGATAATGGCTAGGAAAGGCATCATTAGGTAAATGATTCTGGGCATCAGCCCAAGCTACGTCGTTTTCTGAAGTATTTGGAGGCTTCCCATGTTGTCTGCTGCTGCCAATAGCACTTGTTGCAGGTAAAAACACAACTGCTGGTGCTATAACCAACTTGAGTTGGACTAGTGAAGCTCAAGCTTAGTGAGGTCATCCTTCCCCTTCCAAAAAAGCCTATTGTTTGAGATGTGATTGCTGACATATTTAAGTGAGGTGGGGTTGGAAGTATAGACTTTATTGTACTTGTAGCCTATGATCAATATGGAGTTGTTTTCTGTGATGGGAATTGAGTACCAGGTATATGTATGATGGAGTGTTGGGGATTTCTGTTGCTTGTTTGTTTTAAAAAGCCACAGAATCATGTTCATTGAAAACTAGTATATTTTGTTTGGTTTCCTGGCTTGGTTGGTTTTGGCTTTTGTCTTGCTCTATTCTCTGCATTTTAGTCTTAAGACTAAAAACACTTCAATTAAAATTTAAAATATTAGTAGAAAGTATAGTTTGTAAACATACAACACCTGTTTCATTAGTATGTGTTACTTGGTATAATGACAAAATGTTCTTCTCTAAATTATCATGATCTTAGTGGAATTTCTGAATTGTGACTTTTATTCCTATTTTTATAAAGAATAACTGAGGAAAAATGTCACTCTAGCCTACTTGTTGTCAAAAATCTTCAGACAACTGTAACAAACTTCTTCCAAAGCCAGGCTGAGGGAGAGTAGTGTACCATCTATCCAGGTAATGAGAACTGTAACATCTAGTCTTAAACTTTATTTTCAGAAAGAAAAGTAAGTGGAGATGGAGTACCATTGTAGTTGCACTTCAGGCAGTAAGGACACAGCACAGCACCTGAATCCTGTAGTGAGCCTCAGACAAAGTGTTTTAACTCCAAAAGGTATCAGTGCCACTGCCACTTATTCTGCTAAGATTTCTGAGGGCAGCAGCACTTCAGGCAGTCCTTCACTTCAGAGAGATGGGTTGCTCACATTTTTATTTCTTCAGTATCCAGCTTTTTGTGTTTTCCATATAACGGGTTGCAGTTCCAGATTTTTGACAATGACTTTGAAGAATATAATTTTTTTTATTGCAAAACACAAATTATACTTGTTCAATTCTGATATCAGTAACTTTCTGTATTTACTTATTTTTAGGTGCTTGTTTTTCTTCATCCTTCTTCCTAAACACAGGCTGAACTGTAAAATTAGTTGTTCCAGTCCCCATCTGTTATTGTGAATGTGGCTCCATTTCTGTACAAGATTCATACCCGTATTTTTATTGTTTTTAATTAACTGCTTTTGCTGGAGGGAAAAAAAAAGTTGTTCCTGGAGGTGTTTCCAGCCACAGGGGGGTATTAGACAATAAAGAGTGACTTGGACTTGTTAAATACTTGAGGTCTCAAAGACTGGGAAAGGAGTAACTTCCACATTTTGAGTCACTATCATATCTTAGGAAAATGTGTGTATATCTAGAAATGTGCATGTATATACACACACATACATAGAGATATAAAAAGTCTTTGGTTGCAGAAGCTTCAGAAACTTAACAAAATTAAATAATTCATTATTCTTATTTCTTTCATATTTGTAGAGCAAAAGTTGAAAATTAAAAATCACTGTAGCTTCTGGAAAGACCTGGCAAAGAATTGCCTTCCCTAGAATATTAAAACTTTAATATGTAAATCCATTAACCTCTTGTGCCAGTCTGTCTTCCAACATCTTTTGGAATATTACATGCACAGATAAAATGTGGACTAGTTGGGCACAGCTTCCAGGACAGTGGCCTCTTTTGCAAAGTTAAATCCATGTTTTTGTAGAGTACAAAATCTTTCCCATTAAAATAAGTGAAAATGTTTAGCAAGAGGTGATGAACTTTTTTTAAAATCACTTTTTCACCAAGACCATCTGGTGCAATATTTGAGCTATCCAAATAACTCAAAAGCTGTAATCTAAAATATTTTATGTTATTTGTTTCTATCTTACTGTAATGTTTGTTAGGCTCTGGACTTTGCTATATACTGAAATTCCATTAATTAATGGCATTTTATGTACTTATAAATTTTTTTTCATTATTGTTATTACTACTACTATTTTGGAAGTTTTCCAGTCTAATCAAGAGCAATTGTAAAGGAAAAGCCAATTTATATTGCTGGTATTAAAAGGGAATAAGTGATAAAAAAGTCAAACACACTTCATAGACTTTAAAATCATTATTATAGCTGATGTTAAAATTATTGAAATAATATGTGGAATGTTCTGGTTTAAGGCTTAAACTCTGCATTACAAAAAAAGATACTTCTTGAACCATCATCCAGCTTTGAATTCAAAGGCTAAAGACCTGACAATCTACATGTTGGTGAGTTTTCCAGAGTGATTTTGTTACCTTCATGACTGGGGCTGTGAGGTCAGGAGGACTTCATTCTTTTCAGGTTGTATTTAGTTTCATCTCTGGTTTTCATCACATTGATTATAGGAGTGGACAGTCCATTAGGAAGAATAACCACACCAAAATATCTATACATTTTATTGTGGAATCCAGTGTTTCATTAATGTTCAGCTGTAGCTGGATAACATCTTTTTTGCAAATAATTTTGTGTTTGACCTGGTTGTTGAAAGCTGGGAAACATTGCACAGAAGGGAGGTGACTCTAGTAAGAGAATTCAGACCCGGTGAGATAAATGTGGTGATCTCACTGCACGCAGCTGTGTTGGCTTTTCCTGCCCCTTTGCTAAACAAACAGCCTTGCTGAGTTCCCTACTAGGAGTCTGATCTTTGTGGAAGGCAAAGGGTGCCAGTAGGTAGGAACTTCTCAAAGCAGAGCAAGAAAGAAGGATTTCTTCATTGATATAATTTCTCAACTAACAAACTGAACTTTGTATATTAACTATTTGCCTACTCTGCTGTGTATTCAGTGAATAGTTCCATAGAGACACAAAAAATACTTCCTTTTTTTGCACAAGTAATTGCAAAAATTGGCTTAATTATTATGAGTTTACAAGCCCCAAAAAGTTTACTCTTCACTACATTTGTTATTCTTAGTTCAGTTCCAAAAGATCTGTTAATATGAAATATTTTTAAATGTTTCTGATGATACTAGTTCAGCATCATATAACACAGCTCTCATACAGTAAACAGGTTGCAAATAATCCTTTGGCTGAAAACTGAAAAGCTCTGTGGTAAATACTGAAAATTAATAGAAAAATAAACTAAAAATAAATCCCCTTCTTTAAGATTTCAGATCTAGTGTCTCATTAATCCCATTTGGTACTGTGAAAGGTCCTAGAACAAACAATAGACTGTGTCAGTTTAAAATACTATTCCTTATTTAAACACAACAAATAAAATATTCATTTCCACTGTCTCCTTGGGATTTCTAAATACCAAATCATAAATACTTTCTTGCAGTTACAGGGAAGGAATCTTTCAAATTACATAAAATGAATATGTTTGATACGTCTTTAGCTCTCTCTGCGCTGCATATATGAAGCGTTTGTTGCTTCCAAATTTCTCCACTAGCCATAACACTCCTGGCACTGCTATTCTACAGACTCCTCACTTGCTTGAATTGTAGGCAGAACATGCTCTGCAGCTACTGGTTAACTTGCTTTGCTGTTACATCACAAAACAAGGGTACCTGGGCATTGAGAAATTTCTTTCCTTGAGGAACATGCCCAGTCTAGGAAGGGGAAGTGAAGGTAATGGCCTGCCATGCTGGAAACAGTGCCTTTGTCCCAGCAATATTCGTTTTAAACTAATCTTGCCATAACTGAGATGTGCAGTTAAACAGGCCTCTCCTGAAGTTTATGATCTTCCAGGCTTGGCTGTGTCGGCTGGAGCAAAGACCACTCACGTGCATGCATGTGGTCTGAGGTAAGGGAGCCAAGCAAACAATCTTCTGGCACAACACAATTATTTTCTCTTACTCCCCTTTTTGTCGAGTCATATCAACTCACTGGCTGAGGAGCATGAGCAACAACAACTCCTGTGAGACTGTACTCTGTGATACAGTGCAAAAGAAATATGCAAAGTACAGACTTAATTGTGGAAGCAGAGCCAGATACGTAAAGAAAATCTCAAAGGACTTCTGTATGCTTCAGAATTGAGCCTCTGTTGGTACACCACTAAGGATTAAGGCACAGCTCCTTGTTTCCTTTAATATGATGAAATATATTGAATTGTGTTAACTGACAAATTTAATTAAATCTGCAGTAAAGCTTGCATGAGAATCGTTGTTTTATATTGGAATAAAATAGCATAATTTCCCAAGATATAATGAATTATTAATATCTTTATAATGAAATATTAACATTAAAAAGCCTAGTTATCTGTCAAGTTGAAAGAACAAAAAGTCAGGTGATGTATATATTCAAAATAGATTAGAATTGGGATCACTAGCTTTTAGTTACTCAGTACATGTTGTTATAGTTATGATTTCACATGCTCTAACCCTGTAGACTTGTGTCATAAATACATTTTCAACATCAGTCAGAATACCAACAATGGTATTTTGTATTTTTATGGTTAATATGTAAAGTTGTGTCATATTTTAGAAAGTGGAAAAATATAATCTTTGTTTTTCAAACCCAAACTATTTGAAATAGGCAAATCAGACTCTATGTAGTACATTTTATTTTTTTAAATATTTTTTTACCTATGTCCTTACTTTATTGGGTGGGGGGGCAGAGGAATAAATGCTCAAGTATATTCTAACTTCTCTTTCTATTGTAGGAACAGCAACATTCAACCAGAAACTGAATATACTTAAGTAGAGTAATTTTGGGTTTGATTCTCTGATATAATAGAATATTTCAGTGGAAAGGACCTATAATGACCATCAAATTCAACTGCCTGCAGGGCTGACCGAAAGTATTTTCTGTGGTTTTGATTCTGAGAAGATTCAAGAAAATATAGGAACCTGTACCAGGTATGTTATTTGCTAGTCCTTCCATTCTAGATCTTACTAAAAGAATTTCAGAAATATAAAGCAAAAATTTCTTGCAGAAGTAATAGTCCTAAACAGAGCTGTCTGATGTTGTGGCAATGATGTAGTAACTTGGATGGAATATATAGTGTAAGAGAATCAAATGTTATAAAAACTTCTTGCTCTCTGCCCCCACCACTCTCCACCTCCCCCATTTTTAAAGGATATTTAATACATGAACTTCCATTTACCTCATATCAGAAAAAGTAATTTGTGCTAGAGCAAATTTAAGCCTGGTAATCTGCATAAAAGTGCTAAAAAAGGTAATGTAATATATGCTAGCCTTTTTCCTTTATAGATTTCTTAAATGAGGAAACATCCCTTTTCTCAGCTTTAAGCCATCTAAAGGCTACCAGTAAACATGCTTTGGAGTGAAAAGAAAGCAAATATGGAAAATATATTTCTGGTGCTGAGTCTTCATTACAACCTGATTGATGGCATTTCCGACGGTGTGATTTAGCAATGCAAGATATAGCAACCACTGCCACTGTTGGACTGTTTGCAGCATTTGTGTTGCAGCATTTGTAGCTGCTTTTGTGGCTAAAGGTTCATATACTGTTGTGAGAAGTTACTGTGTAAAGGCTTTTACTTTTATCCAGAAAACAAAGAAGGGAGAAAAACAAAAGAAGAAATGGGGTTCAGGACTTGACCAAAACCAGGGAAGGACTGATGGCCTGAAAGTCTTTTTCTAGCCAGGATCTCTCACAGTAAAGTACATCAGAGGTCAATAATGTTATTCTGGATCCTGGATTTATTAAAGATGGGGAAGATAAAGGGAAACAATTGGAAAACTAACCTGTAGTTCTTCTGGCTCATAAAACAATACTGAGGAGAAACAAAGACGCCAGTTGTACCTGAGCAGAACTATCCACGTCCTTGGTGCAGTTACCCTGTACACATGTAATGAGTCTGACTCCCAGCCGAAACCCTCTTGGGCCCACGGGCAGCGTATGCAACTGAACATCTTCCGTGTGACTGGCTTTGTTTGGGCAATCAACATCTTACACTGCTGGGTAAGACATGATCTGCAAGCCCCGTTTGGGAAAGTGCGAGTTGTGTGCTGTTTTCTCCTAGCCACCTCTAGCTGGCACTCGTGTCGGCGCTTTGGGATGCCCCCTGCTTGTGCCACAGGGGCTTTGGGCTTCGGTTCGAGTGTCCCCACGTTGCTCTGCACCACGAGCAAACTTTCGAGCCTCTTTGAAAGCTCCTTTGAAACAATAGGGTGAACCAGACATGCTAAGCTGCTGAGCATAACAGCAGTTGTAATTGCATGGTTATCTTGTACTTTTTATTTGAGGTATTCCCAGTGTTTTACATTTTAAAACTGTTAGTGCACCCAGAGAAGAATTAAACTTGTGCAAATATATATATATTTTACAGTCAGTCCCCATTGCTAATTGAGGCTGTTATTACAGTGTTTATAGCAAAGGTTAAGGTCATTAACATTTCTCAGCTTGCAAGGTTCAATTTTCTAGGAAGCTCTTTGGTGACTTGCTACTCCCTCGGCTCTCCAGAGTCGTTCTCTGAATCTGCTAATGGATGTAAATGTACACGTCTGTGCTCATGTTTGGACTAATGATGCACATGTTCATTTTGCATAACCTCCTTTCAGCTGGAGCCTCGGAATTGTACTGGGGTTAGAAGTTAATGCCTCCGTAAAGACATTTCCATATGCAAATTGCTCTCTGAAATCTTTAAAGGCAGAAACAAGATTAATATTAATACACAATTGATATTATTAGGTTTGTAATACTATTACAGCTTAACAGCTTAAAAACAATTTGGTTCATAGACCAAATTGTATTAACTTTATTAGTCCTGCCTAATACATAATCCGTGAAATTCATCAGGGTCCAACAAAATAATTTAGGTGGCTGTTAATTGGTGTTAAAAGTGGGTACACGGACTCACCAGTTACAAATAAAGAGAGTTGTATTTAAGCACGTCCATTGAATGACCCCGAGCAGAAGGCCATTTGTTCGCATTATAAATTTTTATTTGCACATTGGTATTTATTTTTGCCCGTCTCTGAGCAGAGACGGCAAAGTCCGTTGACTGTGAATCGTATTTAGAGGCGGGCCGTGAGACCATGCGGAGGGATCAATGCCGGTACCCTCCCCTCCGCCGCCACCTGCGCGGCGAGCCGGCCGCTCGGCGCGGAGCTGCGCGGGGACCGGCACCGGCGGGCGGGGCGGG
>VZRZ01007932.1:109806-155126 GCA_013398175.1 Climacteris rufus
CAGGAGCCGAGCGCGCCCAGAGTGCTCCCGCAGCGCCCGCGGAGCGCCGCGCCTGCCGGTAGGTGCGCGGGGTCGGGGGGTGCGGGGCCCCGCAGGGAGGCGGGGGTGCGCCCCGCGCTGTGCCCCCTGAGGGCTGGGGAAGGGACACCGTGGCAGGGGCTGGCGGGCAGCGCTGGCGGAGGACATCAGAAACTGGAGCCGGGGAAACCTAAGGCGCAGGCAGGTGGCCCTGATGACGGAGCTGGGGCCGGCGCCTGCCCCTGGGTGCCTGTGGAGCGGGACCGCCCTCGGCTGCGCGCCCTGACGGAGCCGAGGTTCCCCTCCGCGCTCCAGCCCTTTTGCCTGCCGGGGCTCGTGGCACGGCTGCTGGCCGCGACCCTCTGTACCGAGTGCCGACCCGTTCCCCTCGGCGCTCCCAGCCTCCCTCAGGGCTGTTCTCCGCGCAGGCTGTTGGTGCCGGGCAGCCCAGCACCCCCGGCCGCCTGCTCCCGCCGAGGGCTCCCGTCGGGGATGTGCGGCTGTGCCCGTGCGAGCGAGTCGGTGCTCTGCCGCTGCGCAAGGGTTAACGCTCATCGGCGGCAGCACGGGGAAGCTGCTTGTATCCACCTACCCCTCAGCTGCTCTGTGTAATTACTCACGGTTTGGATTTTTCCTTGCTTGGGTCCGCTGAATTGTGCTGCTTTTGAAACGTTTTTCTGCGGTTAAGATATTGCAAGGCAAACAAAAATCGCTCGCTCGTCTTTCTGTTGTCACATTTGAATACGCTATGTAAATTGTAGGTTTAAAAAGCTCAAATTACGTATTTCCATGCAAAGTGGATTTTTGTGTTGATATATGACCAGCCTTTTCCCTGCACATTTGCTTAGTTCATGTGTTAAATATTGTCTGTATCGCAGTTCCACTTTTCTCTGTTGATTTTTGTTAATTGTTGTGTGGATTAATTGGTTGTAATCTGCCTCAACTTTTCTGATTTTTTTCTTTCAAATGTCTTCATCTTTTCTGAGACTTCAGGGTTTCAGAGACACAAAAGTTAAAAAAAATGCTCGACTGCTTGACTGGATCAGGCGATGCTTTGCAGCTTATGTCTTCTTATACTTTAGTTGTGCCTTTTGCTGGGAAATATCCTTAGGGTAGTATTCCGGTATTGGTTTGAGGGCACTTCTGGTATTGTCAAGGCAAAAATTTGGCAAACATTGGCATTTCTTTACTTCTGAATCAGTTATGAATCATTCTTGTCTTCCGTGAAACGTGTATTTTGCAAACTTACTAGTCTGGGCAAGTAAACTTCAAACTACAGGTTGCTTGTAAAATGCTTGTGTTTGCTAATTCTGGCATGTGACACTAATTTTGTTTTTCCTTTTCTCTGCCAAGATGATGGAAGCATACCTTGCATTACACAGACAAGCAAGATCTGGACTTTGCCTTAATATTGTCCAGATAAACAGTTCTATGTTATTAATGTTGGTGTTATAACAAAAAAGCTTGAAGAGCAGTTTCCCCCATCTCTGAGAGATGTATTATGTGGGATTGTGTAACACATCTGACTGTCCTAAATACTTAGTTTCCTAATGGCTAGGTTCTCTCTTATCCAAGAATTTTCAGATTTGATTGATTATAACTTAAAGCAGTGTTTGCTGTGAATTGCATTTAATTTGTTATGTCATGCTTTTGTTCAGGTAGATTTTTTACTTTTTCTGTATACTATTAAAGGCATTTAATTACATCCCAATGAAGCTCTCAAGTACAAAGCAAGTAGTAGTAACTCCCTAGCAGCTCTAACATACAGGTTTCATTATATATCTAGGAATACAGCTGGCAACTTTAGTGATCTCTGCTCTTTTATAGTTGTGGCTTTTAAATTATTTTTAAAATATCAGTGTCATCAGGAGCATGACTGTAAAAAAAAATCTGACCCTTTTCTCTTACTGGAAAGTTTCTCTCACATGGTGCAGTGTATCTCAGTTCCGACTACCTGTACCCTTATGATTCATCTCCTTAATTATCATTAACAATGTAACAGCATATCTTGGTTTTTAACTGCAGATCTTTCTTTAACTCGAGTTCCTTGGATCCCTCACTACATCAGTGGTATAATTAATACTCTGCATGGTTGGTTTAGATTACAGTCCAAGGGATGCAAGGTAAAAAGGTAACAGCTACATCTCAGTAGTGGCCAACTCACCATCTCAAGTCCTTGTTTGCGCTGTGTTGCCAGCTGTCTTGTTAAGAGCTAGCAGCTGGTACAGCTCCCTGGTTGAGAAACCCAGACTCTGTGGGGGTTAAAACCATATTGTGAGTGGGCTAAATACATCATGTTTGTAGAGTCTGTAATTTTCAGCTATCTCAAGTCTGGCATCAGCAAGTGAAGATGAGAAATGGTATCTATATGTGTTACAAATCTCTCAAGATGTTTTACTCTGCAAGGCTTCTGTTGCCCCTGTAGAAGCAGTGACTTTTCCAGTCAGCGAGACAGTTTCCAAGGTGGTATCAGCTATAAGGTTATGGCATGTGGATTGTCCTGCTCTGACACTCTTGTCCTGGTAGTACCCTTTCTTCATACAGCTTTTAACCCACATATTGCACTGAGGCTTTGTGCAGTAAGCTAACAGAATCAGTTTTGAATTGTTGAAAAGTCCTGTTAAAGGCCATCTTTGCAACAACATGAGCTTTCTCTTTGGAAGCTGGAAAACTAAAAAGATCATTAGGAACTAAGCTACAGAACTATAAGGGTTCATGTGGTGGTGGCAGTCTTCTAACATAATCTTGGCCATCTAAAATTTGTGTTTATCTAAGATAATCACTTAAACTCACTCTGCAGGTCAGCTAGGAAAGGACAACCTTCAGAAGGCAATTTTTGGCCAATTTATCTGAACTGTTAGTTGCATTACAAAAAAAAAAATAAAGTACTCAACAGCTAAACCAGATTATTTTGTCCTCAGATTTCTTAGTACATTTTCTTTGGAGTCTGGCATGCCGGATGTTTTCTACAGGATTGTGATTTCTTCTGATGGATGTAATAACTTCACCAGTGGTTAACCTCGAGGAAGGAATGCCTGTCTTTGTATGTGTTAGGCATGAGCATGTGTTGTCTTCAAGACTATAGCTGTAATTATGACCACAAGAATTTGAGTCTTAGGAAATTAGAAGCCTTACAACTCACCTTGTACATCTGGAAACTTTAAGGATTAAATCTTTGCTCCTTGTAGGTGGTTAAAGGCTTGCCAGGACCTCAAACAGTGCCAGAAAAACATCTACAGGTGTCTATATGGGTAAGACTGCTTCTTAGGTAGAGATTATGTATCTCCTATTGACTTCTGCCATTAATTTTCACTGTCTTCTAAATGTGCAAATAAGGTGAACAGTGTGGAATGTCCTCTATTTTTCAAAAAGGGGAATAAAATTTCAGAGACTGAGATTGAAAAAAATTTTTAAAACACAGTCCTGGGAAATACTAGGGGACACACATAGTGTTCCAGGATTCTCTTCTTTTTTGTAAAAACTATGGATGCAAATACATGAGTGCATTTTGTAGAGCAGGAATGCACTTTTAAAATTAATGTCCTGATCACTTGCATTTGTTGCAGTTGAGTTTGCATCTCGGAGAACATATACTGATTTTGTTTGGGATAAAACTGAGCAGAAGGAGGATCTCATTTAATGTATTCCAAGTGCTAATGCAAATTCAATCTACAGGATCAATTTGGAGATAATTATAAATAAAAGCCACAAAAAAGGTAATGTGAAAGCTGTGCCCTTAATGCCAAGTATTTCACTCTACTACTCTGCCCCTACTGGTTTACACTGTTTTACGCTGTTTATTAGTGTAAACTTAGGACATAGTCTCTTGACCAACTTGACAACCCATTTTTAAATGTAGCATAATCCTTAGTATATACTGACAGAAAAAAATACAGGGGACAGAATAAACATTGTAGCATAAGGCTAAAAGAGTTAAGAGGAGACACTGATGCCAGGACAATCTAAGGGTGTCCCTTAGATAAACACAGAAACAAAGAGTGCTTGTTTTAGTAGGAAATACTCTTAAAAGAAGTAGGTTTCTGAAATGTATGGCTTTCTTATACATCAGTTCTACAGAGACAGAGTTTCTGAAGAGAAAACATAAAATTAAAGACCTTTTGCTCTCATCAATCCTGAAAATCCTTCAACTGGTACTTTTTTGATAGGAAATATTTCCCCAAATGTTGAAAATATTTTCTCCGCAGTGCTATATTATGTTTTGCCACTCCACTGCAGTGAAATATCTAGAAATATGTGTAAGACTTTCTTGAAGTTTGCACCCTTAGATATGAAAAAGATATGCAAGTCTAAGTTAGTTGCCATAGCCTTCTTGAAGGGGGATTCACCTCATATGAAAATAGATCAGGCGAAGGATCCTCTGGAGGTGTTGTGTTCCTTGTATTGACTATAAACGGAGCATCAAGTGACTATCTCAGATGTCTGACTGGGTGTCTGAAGTTAAATGAGGTGTGATTCATCTTGCTTTATTAAGGTAACTGAACTAAATGTCTCAGCACCATTCCTTCAGTAGGAAACAGAGGGCAGAACTGACTGGTGTGCTTCAGGCTCCTAGAGAGGTGCTCTAGTAGCACAAAACTGTCGTGATATTCAAAGAGCAGACAGTGTGCTCTGCAGACAGAGCTGAGATTCAAAGTGGAGCTCCTGGTCCAAGGGCAGCAGACCTGCCTGGTGAGCAAGAGAAAAAGGATGTCTTTTTGCTGAGCTGTTTCTTGATTCATTATGCTCTTTTAGGCCAAGTTTTAGTTGGCATTTATAGACATGAATATTTAAAGAAACTAATTCTCTCTGTGGGCTCATGGGTTTGCCAGCTGTGAAATGAAATGAAAGAATTATCTTTACTTTTGAAAAAGGGGCTGGGTATACGATACAGTAATTTTGCTATCTGCATCAGAGGCCTCTGCAGAACAGAAGGTACTATTTTGCAGAAGTTCATGGTGGTTTTGTGGTTATGTGGGTGATGGAAATGCATGAAAAAGCCTCTACTAAGCATTTTTGAAGAGAAAAGGTATTACTAGCTGCAAAACTGAAACCAAAGCTGGTCAAGCTCCACAGCACAAGGCCAATTTATTTTCTAATGGAGCAGTTTCAATTGAATAGCTGTAGGGAAGAATGTGGCCTATGAAGTTTAATGATTAGTTGCTGTTTAATTGCTGGCTACTCCTGGGCAGAAACATGCCAACAGAAATGCTCCTTTCTCTCTGATCCTTGCTAGGTTATTTCAAGTTCACCATAGTTCAAGTATTTACCTAGCTGAAAATTATATCCTATATATAAAAATTATACAGGGTGAAAACATCAGGTGCGTGCTCCTAAATTCATCCTAAATTATAAGGTACGTGAGTTTAGCATGAGGACTGAGATCTTGGTTGATAGGTACATGGATTATTTTGGGGGCATTCATGGCCAGAATCTCAAATGTCACTGAAGAGGATAAGACTGAAGTGGAATAGATTTGGCAGATCTGAGCTTTCCTCTCCTGAATAACACATCTCTGGCCTCTGCAATTTAATCATCCAGTCTCTCTCAATGGAGGCAGCTGTGTTAGTTTACCACACTGCATGTAGACTCAGAGCTTGGCACCAGCATTCGCTTTTTTCCTAGGAAAGATTGCAAGTTCTCCCTGTATTCAATCCAGGCTATTGATACGGATGTGCTTGGAGCTCAGGCTGATTGAGGATAGCCACAAAACTTTGGGAGCTGCAGCTCCAAACAGCTACATTAGCTCTTCAGTGGCACTGAAACAGGCACTAAGTTTCAAGCCTTTCTTTTCAGGAGGTTTTGAAAACTAATTCTGCTAGTTTTCAGGAGTTTCAGGAGTTTCTAACATGCTTTTGTTTGTGTCTGTGTGAATTATGTGTCAAATTTACAACTCTGACAACGGTGAGTCTTGATACCAGAGTCCTAGTCCCTCTGTGGGCCTGTGCCTTTATGAAAGAGGGAAGTAAATACTTCATATATTTTAAAATCTACCTGTCTGCATCTCACTTTCAAAATCTGTCCACTTGATATGGCAGTCTTTGCAACAGATTAGCTGGATTCAGTCTCCCCAGAGCTGGCAGGAGCTGTAACACTGCATTAGCATTGCCTTGAACTTGTATTTCCACATATCAGAATGGTGTGCTACCGATACTTATTATGGGCTGAGCAGAATAGCCATGGTCACTTTTGACTACATGAGGCTGTGTGTGAGGTGGGGTGACCTGACTGCCTTGCTTCCGTTTCCAGAACAGGTTCAAAAAGTAGCCATGTTGTCAAACACACCACTGCTGGGAGTGTTACCTACGAGGGGTTGCACAGGGAGGATATTCAGATTCCGAACCTTTTAATGAGGAAAGGCCTTGCTGGTATGACCTGAGTGCCTAGCATCCATCTCCAGTGCTTTATGTTATTTTGTTCAATGAAGTGAGAGAAGCCTTCATAAAGTTCTTTTTGCTTTGTTTTCCTGACTACACTCTAGAGGTTTCAAGGCAACAATAAACCCATCTTAAACTTCTGGTAGCTTCGATGGAAAGGGAGCATTTGGTATCCTTTGGTGGTTTTTGATTTTGTCTTTTATTGGGGTTTTTTAAAACTGTTGCTCTATTAAAGCACTTGCATAAAACAAAAGAGGTCATGCATTAACCAGAAAGAAGAAAGTTATGCAATATCTGACAGCACTCACAGATGTAACATGAATTAAATTCTTGTCTAAAAATTTGGGATACTGCATTACCCAAATCCATTTGAGAGCTGGAATATGTTCATTATTTCACTTGTCTTACCATGCAACTCTCCTCTATAAGTTTCCCCATACATAATGTAGGAGAGCATAATTCTAGCTGTATAGAATGGCTGGCCGCCTGCTGCATAAATCACATAAAGTGAAGTTTTATGTGATTTATTTATCGGAAGGAACTGTTGTGGGTAAGACAAGGACTAGAGGCTACAAATTGAAAGAGGGGAAA
This sequence comes from Climacteris rufus, assembly GCA_013398175.1. Lineage (NCBI taxonomy): Eukaryota > Metazoa > Chordata > Aves > Passeriformes > Climacteridae > Climacteris > Climacteris rufus. Next base: position 116,790 of record VZRZ01007932.1, read on the forward strand.
TTTACATTAGACAGTAGGAAGAAATTCTTTACTGGGAGAATGGTGAGACACTGGGACAGGTTGTCCAGGGAGGCTGTGGATGCCCCCAACCCTGGCAGTGTTCAAGGCCAGATTGGATAAGGTGTTCCTTCCTATGGCAGGGTGTTGGAACTAGATGATCTTTAAGGTCCCTTTCAAGCTTTAACATTTTGTGATTCTGTGATTAAATGGTAAAATAAATGTCAGCTCTTTGAAACTGAAGCATTAGTTTTTTTGAGAAAGAAAGAATAGGGAAATGTCTTGCAATACATTTATCTGTCTTTCCCTTCCCCCTTCTCTTTTGCCTTCTCCTTTGTTTCTTTTTTTCCTGAGTATTGATTTGGTGTATCGAACTAGATTGTTCTATATTCTCCAAACATGGAATTTCAAAAGACCGAATCACATTCCGATGTCTGTGTGAAAGCTTAAGATTTTTTTTTTCCATGCACTTATAAATAGTGGTTTGTTTAGCTTTGGTTCTGTGTAACCTGTGCAGGTACACACACCTACAGCTCTTGTGTCCCACTGGCTCAAGCCAGGCGTACCAGGAGATGCCACTGCAGAAGCTTCCCCAGTAAATGATTTGGTCTCCAGGGACCTTCTGCAGGGTGTCTGCACAGCTATATTGTGTACCCAATATGCAGTACTCCCTGGTCTTCCAGTTTTGACAGTTTGCTTTGACAGTAATGCCCCAACCACTGAGTGATTAGCCATTGCACCAGTCTGTGGGAACTGGTAATTAAGAATTTTGATGTATAATACTACACATTTTCTAACACCCTGAATGCTTTGTAACTGGGCATTTGTGTCAGATTGAGAGATGAGCATCTCATGGAAACCATGCAATAATGTTGGTATTGATTATTTGATGCCCTTGAGCATGAGGTGCAACTGGTCCTTCTTCCTACAGCTGACACCAGACTTCCAGTGGCTCCCCATTGTAGGTTCCTCGGCAAAATACCAAGTGTAATAAAATACAAGTGATTTGCTGCCTCTGTAGGCAACAGGGGCCCACATCATTCTCACCATGTACCTCTACATCACTTACAGGATCTCATCTAGAACGATGGCAACGCATCTTGGATCCTCTTTTGGAATGCATAAGGTTGCCTGCTGTTTCACAGGCACTCTCATAGGGGTACTACTGTAGAGTACCACTTATTAGTGTGTGTTAGTAAAAACAAAACAACCCAAAACCTCAATAAAACCAAAATCAAACAACAAAAAATGAAGGATTTTCTCGTGCCCCACGTTCTACATCATGCTAGTGTACCACGCATTCTTCTCTTTTGACAACTAAACAAATACAGTTAGACACAAATGCATTAGACAATACCCTTGCATACATATTCTTTTGTACCGTGAATGAATTTGACTTGTCAAGAACTTTGTTTCTACTTTAGATATATTTTTGGTAATACTATATTAAAATACTGGTTGCCTTTAGATTCAATCTTTGCACAAGCTTTTTTTTTTTTTCCTAGAGTTGTTTTTCATTCTCTTGAAACAGGACTAGCCATGGTAAAGGAATAGAACCATCAAATCTAATGGGCCTATATTTAGGGTTTCTGAAATAGAGAGTGACAACAAACATGATATTTGTGGGTTGCCCTGAAGGGCTGCAGTGTCCTGGCATCACATTAAGTTGCATTTGACTCTCCAGACATTGGAAATGAGGAAAGACCGGTTGGATCAGAAAAAGAATTTTCTGCTAGGGCAGGCTTGTACACTGTAATATCTCTTCCAGAGTAGGTTTTTGTCGGGCTTTAAATAATCAAACAGGGTTTCCTTAAACTGGGAGACAACTTCACATTTTGACATTGCCTTTATCTATAACAATCAGAAAGGATCTCCTTTATAACAAGAATCCCTTTTTAAACTCTTTTCATTGGAAAGCTGCTGCTGATACAGATTACAAGTTATAAAAGATGTGACACAGAAGTGCACTTATAGAGAAATTATTTATATACAAGTAGTTGTTAGCTATAGAGTTGCTGAAATACAGAGAAGGCTTGAAGAGAAGATGACTTTCTTGCTCAGTGTTCCTAATCCCCATTTTCAGCTAACATTCAGCACAAAAAAACTTCTTTGCTTTCATTCAGGGCTGCATCACTTCCTCAATAGTGCTTGTCTTCCTGATGCTTTCACAGTTGGATTCAGTGTTTTTTCTCTCACTTGGAATCTGTTCTCCCGTTCTGTGCATACTCACAGCTCAGCCAGATCAATGCCCATCCTCTCTGTAGGCATACAGCCTCCAGTGAAGCATCTCATTCTACAGAAATCAGTTCCTCCCTTGTCTTGCATGTGGCTAGTGTTTGAGGGCTTGACTTCTTCCTTTTTTTCTTGGATAATTTTTTTAATTTGGGGTTTTTTCCCCCTTGCCCCAGAATTCTCAGTCAAAATGAGAATTTAACTGATGCTGATGGATGTCAAATGATTATACCCACTATTTTCAGTGAAGATGTTTTCACCCATCTTTTAGCATTTATCTTCTTTGGAATCAGAAAATAAAGTCCTGATTTCATTTGTGCAATTGAAACTTGAGGCACAGGCAGAATTCTGCTGGCTCTCCTTTTACTAGTGGAAGCAGGATCAGTTTTTGAGTTGTACAGTGAATACTTGAAATGCAGTAATTTGTTGCAATGCATATAAGCAGTGCTGGAATGTTAATATCTCTCAGAACAGGATGGCATTTTGTACAAGCCAGGTTGTGTGTTTGCTAGAAGAGTGTTTATCATCCAGCATGATATTCCACTAAATTTTTGTGAACTTACCCACTTCCCTGTTTCTTATGTCATTAGTCCCAGTTTAGAAAAAGGACAGATAGAGAGAATGTTATGGTTTGTGTTCACTTCTTGATGGCTGTCTTCAGTGATGTCAGGCTGCAATTACATAGTTGGTTCTAGAGTGATTAACTGTAGAAAAATTATGCTTTTTGCATTAATAAGATAACTTTTAAAAAAGCACTTTGATAATCATCACAACAGCAAATAAAATACAGTAGCTTTTGGTAAATGAAATACATCTGCCTAGCTTCTCTGTGCAGAATTTAAACAAGAATATGTGAAAGCATCAGTATCAGATGTGCAAACCAGGTTGCTCAGTGGGAGTTTTCTTTTGAAAAACATGTTCCTTATATGACTCACATTTTCAGATTTGAAAGAAGAAATCAGTCTTTAAATCCAGTTCTCTCCATATAATGTGGATTGGAGCATCAATTTGTATAGCATTGTGTTGTGCAATAGTTGTGACTACTGCAAATTCACCATCCTGAAGCAGAGAAAAATCTGTGACACATGTAATGGGCAGGTGTGGAAGTCTGGGATCGGGGTGCTGCTTTGGAGTTCAGTCCTGTGGAGGCCTTGAGAAAACAAGGAAGAGTAGTAGGGACTATGTACCCGCCCTTTCCTAAGGGGATGTTAGCAGCCTCTCCTCCCTTACTGCTCTTAGATTTCCTGTTGCCTACTCTTATTACCAACAGAATTTTGCTGAACAAAGTAAAACCTGCTCTGAGCTAGTCTAGTCTTTGGGAAGAAAACCCTTAAATTAGTGGGTTTTCTCCTATTTTTTTTCTTGGTTGTACAATACTGATGGGGGGGAACAAAGTCCCAGATTTTAGAGATGCAAATATTCTGCTAAACAAATTGAAATATTGCCTTTTTCCTATGATCTTGTCCTAGTCTAGTTTTATTGCATTGTTGCTCTGTATGGTAAGAGGAGTATCTGACTGATTGTTACCTCAGATTCTAATTTGAGTTGAAAGGTTGGCAATTTGGGAAGTTATCCTTCAAGTTGCCACGCAATTGCATGACTAGAGGCTTCAGTTACACTTTGAATGTATCGTGTACCCAGAATGAGCTATATTGCAAGTTCTGAAATGTAGAACTTCTACTTTCCTGATGTTACTGGTGATGGACACTATCATTGTCAAGTATTTTTTCTCACATCCTCCCTTGGTTTTTGCCTGTTATATATTAGGTCTAATTGTACCAAAAAAAAAAAAAAACCAACAACTTTTTTTTTTTGCACTGCTGATCTTCTACAGTGTCTTTCTACATTTCTCAAGTTTTTAGGAGTACAAGTAACAGAGACAGTTGTACAGTTTTCCTCTAGTATCAGATTTTGAATCTCTGTCTCTTGTTATGAGGATTCCAGAGCCCATGAAGTATTTCTAAGGCACGGCCTTGACAGAATGAGAGACATTATTGCTTTCGGAACTGCCTAAATATGCGGGTATTGCCTGCAGGAGAGCATCTTAGGTTTTCTCTCTGCCTGTGGAAAACAGAAGAGCTTCTGTGGCAGATAAATTTTGGTGTAGAGAAAACAGCAGCTGTTGACCTTTCAGATATTAGCCTTGATGGAAATATTCCTGAGGGGGATGCTTATGACTTTCTTACCAACACATCCTGTAAAGACTCTCCTCTCTTACTATCACTGAAATGTGAGCTTCCAGCAAAGCTGGGATGTGTGTTTGTGGCATATGGTTTTATGTGTACTGGTTGTGCTAGAGAAAATAAGGTCATTCCAGGTCACCTCAGCTTTAACACTGCTTCTGCCATGGACTTGCAGTGTGGATTTAGGCAGATCACTTCAAATCTGTTGGAGTAATTGGTAATGGTCATTAATGTGGCTGCACTGGGTCCTGGGCTCAGGAAGACTCTCAGTCTGCTTTTCTGTCATTCAGTGTGCCAGATGGCTCTACTCACCTTCAGTACCACACTGCATATCACTCCATCTCTGTCTAAAATTGCCAGGAGACAGCAGTGATCACCCTCCTTGAAATGGCACAAAGTGGATTTGTCCAGATTCTGCAGACAGAGCACTTTCAAGGCTCTTGTTACCATTGACTTAGGTGTCAATGGTAACTTAATCCATAATGGGGAAAGCCATCCTTTCTTCCAGAAAGGCTGCAGGAGTTTCAGGAGGCATGTCCATTTGTCTCCCTTTGAGCCATAATTCTTCCTTTCATATTGAGAGCTTTTGTATGAGGCTTACATGCACCAGGTAGTGACTGAGCTTCTTAAGCTACATCTGAAGTCATGAAGCTCATGTAATAGTATTTATGTATAACAGTAAGTAAAACTGGTCTAAGATCTAAAACCGAGTTTTACCAGAGACTTTCTCAGGGCAATTTATAAGCTGGGGGAGCTGTATACGTGGAGAAAAATATTGTCAATATTAAGAATACAATAGTCAACAAAATATGGCTTTATTCCTATCATCATCTGGGTCATTTGTAATGTAATCTGGCATTTAGGCAGAGGCTGATAAAATGAATTTTTTTTTAATAATATCCAATTCCTTTATTTCACTGGCTTTCTCAAGTTCTTTTTTTTTTCCTGTTGTTTTTCACTGTGTTTTGTTTATGCTGTTGCACCTTGAAGTACTTGGGACTTTCTTTTGATGCTTGAGAACAGAGTTCCAATTTAGAGTTTGTTTATAATTCAGGTCATGATGTGCTGATGGTCGGTGCTTGTTAAAGGCCAAGTTGGGAGGAAGAGCCATGAGCTCTCTCTCACTTGGAAATTTGCCCAAGGCAGCAATCATTTCTCTGTTCTACAATGCTGCTGGAATTGTTTAATCAGTACAGGTTTGCCAAACACATGGTCAAGGTAAAATTAGTTATTTTTCCTTGAGGCTTTCCTGGTGGTAGTGAAGCCTGATTCTTCCAAGAAAAGCCATGGTCAGAGTCTTTCCTTTTTTTACTGTCCCTTTGGCTTAGTTTCTTTTCTCTGTTATGTGGAATTTAGCAGCTTGTCTAGTTGTTTTCCCTTAATGGTCTCCTACAAAACCAAATGCAAACTACAGCAACCAGTTAATGTTTCAGTTCCTGGGATTGTAAGGCAATGTATAAGCAAGAAAAACAGTATCACTGTATGGATTACAGGATTTTTTTCAGTAGTGCTGCCATGTAAGGCAATATATTTAGAGCCTCTATACACTTAGCACAAACTTGCTATTGATACTACATTTGGAAAACAAGCAAGCAAACAATTGAATTTAATTCTCAATATTTTTATACTGATTTTTTTTCTCCTGTTTCTCCATATAACTGTAACCTAGTAACTCTGGGGAGTGATCAGAAAGATGACTGCAGCCTGCTTCATATGGAAGTAACTTGAAGCAATTGGAGAAATAACCCTTAGTGCTTCAAATTATTAAGTGTGCTAAGCTGTTTCTTTTAAGCACAGTTGAAATCTACTGAGAAACAATGTTTGAGTTTGCTGTCCAAATACATAAGTAATTAAATGCTTCGAATGGTATGCTTACAAAAACACTATTCCATTACAGATACTTCTGATACTCCTAAATCCCAATAGTGCCACAAATATTTCTACATATCAACATTACTACTGTTGGTGTTTTTACTCACACAGTGTGTAAAGGTCCCACCTAAAGTGATGGCTCATTGTACAAGGTGCTGGGTGTCAGACTTCTGGCAGAGGATAATTATGTCTCTTTCTCAAATACATAGGTTTGTCTTATCAAGATAAAGGGAGAAAGGCAATGATATTCCTTTTCATCTCTTGATAGAGTTGTACAAAAGACAGATAGGTAAACATCGCAAGAAGGAATGGCTGTAGACTGAATTTACATAGTTTTGAAATTAGAGGTTTCTAGTTATCAGAGCAGTTTTGTCATTTTAGAATGAACCTCCATCAGTTTTAAAAAGGGATTGTGTAATGTGGTTTATCAAAACACTAGGGGGACTAAAGAGGCAAGGAGTTTTGTTCCAGCTCTATGATCTCTACCTTTTAGAGAACTAGAAATAACTGTCACATACTTGTCACTCAGATTCACATGCATCACTGTGAAACTGTAATGTGAAAAAGGGACACCTGGATCAGAAATTTAGGTTCTCAGAGGGGTTTTTTTGCCTCATGGTCAAATCACTGCCTTGAAATTGGTGGTAACAATCACTGGGGTCAGCAAGTATAACATTTGCTTTACCTTGTATTTACTGTGTAATAGTAGCAAATAAACTTCTGATTCACAATTTTTTAACTAAAAATCTGATACTTTGGTTTACTTTTTTTTTAAAACCAGTTAAGGACTAAAAGCTTAGTGCACATAATAACACAAATCCCGAAGTAACAATCTAAACAATTCTCATGTAGAGAGAAATAATGCTGGTCTGGCCTGGTAATATCTTGTTCCAAGAAATGTTTCCATCTTGTTTGTGCTGTGCAACATAAACTTTTGCTGTAACTGTAGCTCACTTGGAGTTTAAAGGATTCATTTGTTCTTAGTCCTTGTAGGCTCCAAAATTCATTTCTCTATGAATAGCCAGAGATGTGTGAGAAGCCTTAAGAACAGGAAGGAACACTCTGAAATTCACTTGCAGAGTACTCGCTGCAGTGTTAAAATAGTGGTTGCTGATTGCTTTGCTACAGAGGGGATTCAGGTTTATCCACACTTCAAATGGTTCTTCTGCAGATGTTTACCTCTGTAGTAGTTCTGCATCGTTGTGTTAGCTGAATGCACAGTGGCATTGGTATTGTGCTGGCTGAGAATCCTTGGTTCCCACTGGGCTTGGCTTAGGCCTTTCTCTAAGGAGGATTTTGGAGAGTGAATGAGAGGTGAAAATAATTTGTGGATGAAATTGCATTTTTTTCCACATAGTCTGCACAGGTGTTAGTTGTACATGATTCATAATTCTGTACAGGCATTTAGGTCAAGGGGTGGCATTGAGGCTTTTTTGTGAATGTTGAAAGAATGCAAAATTCTATCTATTTTGTTTTTTTGGTTTTTTAACCTAATATATGCGTCCTCAAAATGCCTCTACTCTGAGTATCTTTGAAGTTATTAGTTACTCAGACTGCCTTTCCTCTCTTTCAGGCTGCTTGTGTAAGGGGTGTGATAACCCTGATAAGTTAACACAATCGCTTTTATTTACCAAACCAAGAAGTCTGTAGAAAATTCCAGTCATGGGAATACCGTGCACAGTATTCTGATGTTTTTCTGGTCTCATAGTGCTCATGATCCATTTTAAGGTCCTAGTTTTGCTGTCTGGTACTAAGTGAATTTTAAGAATTATGCTTGTCACAGGCCAGTAGGGTACTGTGGAAATCCATTTTAAAATAATGGTATTATTCTCCCTCATATCTGCACAGCTGATGCAGTCCATTTTCATGCCTTCTTTCATATCTTTTTTCCCCCCTTGAAATTAAAAAGAAAAAAATTAATAAAAAAGGAGCTCTACTGCGGTCAAGGGCAAACTAAACTGTTTTCTTTTTTCATTTCCTGCCACTTCATGCTTCAGTCAGAACTTTTCCAGGAGAAAGGGCAGGTCAGTATGCAGTTGTCTGGGAAAAGAAAACTTAGTTAAAGATATTTAAACAAACCCCAAACAAACAGCTTAATTGGTCACATGAGGAAAACAAGATGACAGGGTCATCCTCTCCTTCCCTCGTATGGCATCCAAGTGACCCTAAACATCTGATTTTTTTTTTCTCTCTTAGTTTGCCTCTATGTTTAGCTTTGTAGTTTCTATGAGCAGTGCCCAAAATGGATGTTGTGCAAGGCAGGCAGATGTGCCTGCCCACACTGCACAGAGACGGGCATCCTGCCATGGCAGTGGAGGAAGAGGGGTTGAGGGCTCAAGCACCCGCTGTTCCTCCTGCAGTAGGGAGTTGGTTGTGTAAAAAGGGAAAAATATACAGGGTGACTGGGCAGGGGGCCATAGGTTCTGGAAAATCTATGGCAAGGGGATCTGTCTTACAGCAAATTGCAGTTAACCATCAAGATTGTCTCTGGAAATCCTTTTTTGTGTTTGCAGGAACCTGATCTTTTTGTGTTCAATTCTGCTTGAAAAGATTCATCTTCACATGATGAACATGGACTTGTGCATTCTCTCTAGTTTTCAGGCAGGTTTGTGACTTCCAAACTTTTGAAGCTTTTAGCTCTTTCTTGATTGCTGCCCTGCCTTCAGCAGACGAATGTCTTTGTTGCCCTGAGGAGAATGGTCATACAGGAAGCTATTTAATGATCTGCTTCCTTCAGAAAATACTTAAAGATTAAATGCATTTAAATATGTCTGCTTTTCGGGCCCAAATGTTGCAAATATAGGGTAAGGAGAAGTCTCAGTGAAGTATCTGTTCTTGTACACTAATGTGAAATTTCACCCTGGAAAACCCTTTAGTTAGGTGAGAGACTGCAGGCCAAGAAATGCTGCTTAAAGCTCTTTCAATAAGCCAAGTCTGAGTTTCAGTATTTTCAAGTACTTCAGTACCATGGCAACAAGAGCTTCAATGCTTGAGATAATTGGGGACAGAATTAGCATACTTCCCTAGGAGGAGTCTTCTGAGAGTTTTGAAGTGGCTTGCAAATTTGAGGTGGTCATGGGTGCTTGTTGGAGAGAATTTCTCTGCCTGGACCAGACCCTTGCAATTACTAGCCAACAACCAGAGCACTCTGAAGCATTCTGTTCCATCTAGCATATTCCCACATCAGTGTGGGGTGCATAAAAATGGAGGGCATTATAAACCAAGTTGCCACATCTGTGAAAACATTTGCTGGGCTACAACAAAATCATGCTTAACTCCAGACAAGGTCTAAGATGGCTTTTAAAATTAAAATGTGAAGTTCTAGTCAAGCAGCAGTGTTGAAGGCGCAGCTAGATGTGAGGACATCTTTCTATACACAGACCATGATAAGAGTTATTGGCAACTCATCCTCATTCCAGAACTAGCTACATAGATGTTATTGATAATGAAACATGCAGCTTATTGCTTGCCCTGGAGAGGGATCAGACATTGTAAGCAGCAAGATGAGCAAGGACATGCTGACAGCTTGGAGTGGGGATTAAGTTACATCACAATCAAAATTTGCTAAACCTGGGAGAATCCCCTCATTACTGCTTTTGTTGGGATTATGAGAGGCACGGCTCTTTGAGAAGGAATAAAACATTGGTTTTGGTGATGGATTATTTTAACATGAGGATGTTTGAAGACCCTCGGTTGCTTTAAGTAAAGGAGCTGCGCAAGTGTAGTCCTCCTCTAGACACAGGTGACGTTCCTGTCTCAAAGGTGTGGTACTTTGACAGTACTATGCCTGTGGTACATAAGCTGATTTAACATTCTGTATTATAAAAATGGTGGCTCTAGTTTCTCCCTTTTAATTTTCTAGAAGACATAATTTACTTCTTTCTTGTTTTAACAGCACTTGAAAAGAAAGTGCGAAGGAGGTGTTTCTCTCTATTCTTCACCTTCACATCTTCACCGTACCTCTCCCATTCTGCTTCCTCCTCCTCATGATCCCCAAGTGAAGATGAGTGGCCTGCTGCGAATATGACGTCTCTGACTGGTGTCATTGCCTCCCACCAGTCTGAGTGGGTGTCCTTCACTGATGAGCTGCTCCTCCCTCTTAACCCTCAAGGTACGATCTCTCTGAATGTTCTTTGAAACTGATAAGACTTTCTTTGTTTAAATTAGATCAACTATCATATATAGTAGAGCTTGCCTTCTAAGTGGAAGCAGTATATGTAGAGGTTGAATTATGTCCTGTTACCCCTATGTAATAGGAGAATTTGGACCAAAAATGTAAATTACCCTCCTCATGTGATCTAATGTAGATCTAGTATATGTTTTGAATCTATCCTTCGAAATTCAAGGCAGTATCCAACTGACTCTGGAGGAAATCTCACCTATTATAATCAAATGCAAAACTACGTCTAGCATTAATCTAAAAACTGCATTAGATGAAGAAAAAACTTCTACATTTAGTGGCAAATTTAGATATTTCAATAAAAAACAATGGTGATGGTGAGTCCTAGAAATCTTTCTATGTTGTCTCTATTTTAGGCAGCACTGAGGATCCTCTGGTGAAATGCTTTAATTCTTCAGACACCTCCTCAGAAGAGAACCACAATGTAGACAGAGAATTTCAAGACCTTTTCTGCACAGAGGTGAAAGGGGCAGCTGACCAACCCAAGGTGGATTCTGCTGTGACTGGTAACCATGTGTGTCCCAGCACTGATCTGTCATCATCCATCAGTACTTGGGTTCAGTTTGAAGATGTGCCATGGACCAGTTCTTCATCAACCCACCCACAAACAGGTGAGGCAAAAGCAATGAAAGGGTCCATTCCAGTAGGATAACAAAATACAATGAGAGCATACAGGATTTTTTCCTTGCTCTTTAGTTCATGAAGCTTGAAATTTGTGTAGTTTGTACTGTATTTTAACACAACATTAACCGCCTTTCATAAAGGGTTCATAATATCATTCTGGATTCTACTAGCAGTATTTTCTTTTTGTAAATAAAATTAAAGCCTTCTATGATTCACTTCACCTTGTCTTGGAGATTGACAAAATGCATTCATGCAGAAAGAGCATAGAGGTGTTTTCAGTAGTGACATTTCATGTATAGAAGTATGAACAGCCGTCAAAAAAGTCTGACCTGTATTTGCCTCTGTAACCTGGAACTGAAAAAATGGTGGTCACCTCTGTAATCAGTCTTTACCTGATCATCATTCCCATGTTTTTTGCCAGAAGCTTATTGATACCAACGACTAGCTTGCCAGTGCTCATCAGTACTTTCTGCTATCTTTTGATACTATGGTGTAGCAGCTGGAGAATTGCAAAGACAACAGAAGTTTACCTTAATTTCAGCACTGCATGCACTTTTCTTCAAATGTAATGGTTCTTTCTGACATACTTTAAACATGCATGCAAAGCCTCATCAGCTTATGCTAACTCGTGTGGCTATATGAGATGTTAGCTTTTCTACGTGAACAGACTCCTGTCCTTCCTTGCAGGAGGTTGTGGAGTAATTCCCCAAGAAAACAATATTTACTTTTTCATGTTTAAATTGAGACGCTCTCTTATTAATTCCACTTCGTGACTGCTAGTTATTAAAGCAGTTTAAAGAGTTACAGCTTTCCTCTTCTTACTGAGTCCATCAGATATTCCCTGTAACATAAATCATACTTCTGTCAGAAAACTTGGATTGTCAGCTCTGAATTGGGTTTTGGGTAAACCCCATCTGGTTTTCCATATGCTCTTTTGATACATGCTACACACTAGTCCATTTGAGACAGTTGTTAGGTCTTTGTGCAGAAGTTAGGGGAATCTTCAGGCTAAAAGATTCTCTGAGTTTCTTATCTTTATATTTATTTGTTGGTTCCTATTCTGAGTTGTAAATTCTTATTGATCCTGGTGATGTGAAGAAAGGGAAGAGCACCTATGAAGTGTATTTATGTAAAACAGAGGAGCTCTGCCTTTCTCTACAGTTTCATGGCTATGTGATCCTTACACTTCTTTATACAGCCACACACTTTTTCAAATGGGGTTATTGGTTGCTCTGACTTGGTATTTCCTTCCTAATGTTGTTGTGTCCCTGTTAATGGAAAAACTCATAAATGCACCTTCTTCTTAAACAAAAAGTAAAAATCTTTGCTCAACCTTAATAAAGCTAGTCATAAGAAAAAGACTTCCATAAAATGAATTCTATGGTGTATTACTTGATGGCTTACCCTTAAAGGGGTGTATCCCAGTCTTAAAGTATGTGCTTCACAAAAGCACTGCCTCTTGGTTTGTGTTTTCAGTCACAGGGGTCACTAGGCTGTAGGCAGATGTCTAGGATATCCAGATGAGGCGATTAGAGAAGACTTTCCAAAAGCATGGCAGTTTTGGAAAAGACACTCATTTGTGCCCCTGTAGAGGCTTGTCCTCTGTGTTCCATGTCACTGAGGGAGGATATTTACACACTAACTATTGGCTTCTGACTGAGATTCATGGAGGAGGGTGGTCCCCGCAGCAGTCAGATCAGGATGTACTCCATGTAATTCTTGCATGGGAGGCTGTTATTCTATGAACTGTGTAAGAACCCTCTGGAGGTTTCCTAAGGATATTTTAAAATCTTCACTTATGAGCAAATCTCACTCCCATTCTGGACCCCCTGTTATAAGTGGCCAGAGCAGTGCAGCTGACAGCCTTTAAAGGGAAGAAGAAATGATAGTTCTTTCTTTCTGGCCCTCTACTTTGAGGGACATTTGACAGCAAGAGGTAGGATAAACTTTAGTGTTCCCCATTATTGTGCAGATCACGATTTTTTTCTATGGGCAGTAGCAAAGCTGGAGAAGTTGTGTTACAACTTCGAAATGCTGACACGCTCAGTGGAAAGCCCGTGGTGACAGCAATTATTCATTTCCAGTAGCAAACATTCTGCATAGGAACAATGGTGAATAGCCAGACTGGGGGTAGAAGTATTAAGGCCAAGTACAAACAGAAGGATTGGTGTGAGAAGGATGGACACATTTGAAATCTGTTTCCTGTGCAGGCAGCTGTGAAGAGCAACGTCCTGGAGGCTCAGCACTGCTGGTCGCGGTCCTGTCAGGGCTCCAGCGCTGTTAGGAAATCGTCTGTTTGTCTGTCTGTGCTCAAGCAGCTGCTCAGCTGACTAGATAATGATCCAGGCTGATGGCCAGGCTGCCTGGATACACATTTTTGAAAAGGGCATGCAAAGTGGGATTTCCAGAGTGCCGTGAGAGCATAGAGGATGGGTCCTAGGAGAGAGATGCTGTCTCACTCTGACATTAGGGCTACAGTATTTTTGCATGAGTTCCCCCAAAAGCAAATATTTGTCCCAAAGTGCTCACAGTCTTAAAAAATAACAATTTAAAGACATCTAGAATGTAGTGGTTATCCTATGGAAATACATTTTAAAGAAGACCAAGGTTAATGCTGGACTCTTATTGTCCTGGGAAAAGTGAAGACATCATTGGAGGAGCAGAGATCAGGGGAACCAATAGCAAGAAACAGGGCTGAACAAACAGGCAAAGATTTTGGAAGATTAGAAGTAAGATCAAACTTGAGGTATAGAAATGAAAAGTACCTAAAGTGAGTCTCATAGTGAAAACTATATTTAGGATATCCTTGTAAACCCTTCCTGCTACCAGGTTCAGGCAGAGTAAATGCTAAGAGAAATGTTTGTTTTAAAATACTTCTGCATTTTGTGTTTATGCATGGTTAACTGACAGCTGCCAAATCACGTGGATTTCTCCCTGAGAAGCAAAAATTCCTGAGTGAGGCCACAGAAATATTTAGTCACAGAAATGATGTATTGTGCTTCCCCCTCCCCTGTTTTCCTTTTGCAGGGAAAATAATATTTTTCTTACAGTTATTATCAGGCTAGTCAAACTATTACTGCAAAAGTGAAAAATTAGATTTTTAGGCTGACCCAAATGTTCCTATCACAAACACAACATAATCTGTAAATGATCACAGCCAGCGGGTGACATTAACATTTGCATTTGTTTGCAGTGGGCCTCCAGCTCACAATCTCATATTCTGTCTGTGTTAGCTGCACTCTTCAGTTCAATGAGGTATTCAGCAAAGCACCAAAATTAGACTAAGGCAAAATCTGTTACATCATCCATCCTCACACACACATACAGACACACAGAGCCAACCCCACTTCTTCCCAAGAGCTTTGTCTGGTTTTAAATGGCTCAAATAACTTGGACTCGAATAACTACCACATCTCTCGAGAGGCCATCCAACCTTAGACAAATCTCAGCTTAATCGCTTTGGGCTGTTCTGTCTGAAAATAGCCAATAGAGGAAACACAAGATCAGCAGCTGGAAACTACACCTGTCACAAGGAACTGTGATGCTGTCCTAAAATCAGAAAAATCTGAAGTCCTATGTGATAAGCAAGGAAATGGTGCTAACAAGGTTTATTGTAATACAGTGTAGGGATCAAGGAACCGGTCCTCAAAACACCAAAGAGGAATGAATACTTCAAGGTAAATCTCCATATTAAAAGCCAATCCATTGTTTTAAGAACAAACATGTCAAGGAAAGTAAAATTTTTCAGTTTGGGAAACAATGAGTTGATTTTCAGTATCCAACACCTGCTACAGAATTTGCACTTTAGGGGTAGTTCTGGCCCTGGTCTTTCAACAGGAACAGATTTCTGAGAAATTCCTGCAGCAGAAAGGCTGTGACTCTGCACTATTTGCATTAGAGACTAAATTCAAAATTTCTACTAAAGCTCTGCCTCATTCAGGAATTTGGCTGCAACACTTCCAGGAATCTGGAAAGCAGCAGCAGAAGCATCTGAAGAGACACCTTAAACATGTGTAGATGTTTACTTTTGCTTGTCTTGCTTTTTGAGATTGCTTGATAGTCTTTTGGCTCAGCATAGGGGAAAATGCACTTTTGCTAGTTTCAAGGGTTAGTGTTGGGGAACCTAGAACAGGCATAGGTGAAAGTTGACTGTAGTAAGATTTTAAAGAACATCTTTTGCAGCAAAAGCTGTCTATGGTTATGGTTTTCCAAAGTACAAGAGTTCTTTCTTTAGAAAAAAACAATTGTAGTATTTCAAGATGGCCCAACTTACCTGGAATGAAATTAATTTGCCTTTATATAGAAGTATTTGGCAACACAAGTCCAGTCAGTCACGGTCTTAGATAAAAATTTGTTTTGGAAAGCACAAAACTAGTTGGCAATATATGAGTTATTGTATCTTTTATGTTTCTAAATTAGCCTATGTTTTTTCACATTACTGTGACTAACTTTAAACAAAAAAATACTGCAAATTTAGGATTTTTTAATAAAATAATTCCACACTCTCTAGAATTCCAGATATAAAGCACACTTGACAAAAAACTTGGCTCCTGTTAGTGATTCACATATGGACCTCAGCTTTTCAGCTTGTCCTCTGTGTCCAAATAAAGTGCTCTGTCTGTCAAAGCAATTTCAGGTGAAGTTTTAAGGATGGCTTTTCAGGTGCCTCATGCCATGTTTAACAAAAGGAGTGAGAGAGGGACTGACAGACGATAATCATACACTCATCATCCCTTCTCTCCAGGCTTCGAGCACAATCGAGTTACTGTGGGGGGAGAGGGGAGAGGCGTTGGTTGTGTGTCTAACACAACAACTGTCAATGTGTGCAATAAGGACACAGCTCCTCATCCTTAGGGATGACTCTACTCAGAAGCTGCTCAGTATGTAGTCTCACAGCTGTACACATACCAAAATACCAGTGCCTGCTTACCTGAGGCTATCAGTGCAGATATATAAAACAAATTCATGCATCTCAAGAGGCAAGGCAGAGAGCACTGTTTGGATATTCTGTCTATGCACAAAATAAGGTTTCTGTAATGATGCAGTGTCCTATCACATCACTTGAATGGAGTGGAGACAGAGAGATAAATCTTTCTTAACATTAATTTGTCACTTTCTTCCAAAGTATCTATCAACCTAATACAGGTTGTTTATGTGTTACATGCTGAGAAGAGAATTTCTGTGTCAGTAGTTGTTCTGTAACTGCAAGATTTGGGGTGCATCAAGACCTTTGTTGGTTTAACAGCTAAATATAAATGTACTAACTTAGAAAACAGCTATTGTGCTGATATTAAATTAGAACTAGTCTTTACCTGTACACTTTTCCTTAGTTCAGGAAGATTTTTTTAACCATAATTTTCTTTTTTAACCACTTCTTTTTTATAAGTATTATTTCCTCAATAGAGTCACCCGTTGTTCCTAACATTTGAGTGATGTTGCGGGCAAAGAGTATGCAATACAAAGAGAACACAGTACAAACTCATAGCAGTGTATGTGTATGATTGGAGTTCTGAACTCTGGATGATGGTTAGGCAGGACTTAAGTGTTTGACATCTAAGTCTGGCAAATGAATAGAACAGGATTTTTGGTCTACACTGAGCAGAAATGTTATATAGTATATTCAGATTGGGACTCTCTGCCCCACGTGTTGAGAAACAAAAGCCATTCCTAGTGTACATCAATAGATCAATTTCAGTTTATTTTTATACTCCTCCTCCATGTGGAGCATTCCTAACATGATGATTGCATTTGAGTGGTTGTCACAGACAGGGAATGCTTAATTAAATATGATAAAACCGCTTCAGAAAAATCTGTGGCACTGTAAAAACTCCCCTGTGTGGCACAATAAACATATACAGGTCTTGTCAGCAGTGTCAGAAACACGAAATCTTGTTCTGAAAAGTCACAGCTTCTCCAATACTTGAGCAACAGGAAAGCATATGGCTGCCAGCAGTAGGGGATCTAAGGCAGACAGCTGAGTAGTGCTGGAGGGTAACAGTGCCAGGCACTAGTTAAGTTGCTCTGTGTTTCTTATAAAGCAACTGCATTGCTGTGGATGTTGGAATTTATATTTACAGAGCCTCAGTACACTGATCTAGCATGCCTTTGGAACAGTTGTGACCTTCAGGAAGATTGCCCTGTATGTCTCTAACTAATACCTGTTTTCTGCAACCAGTGTCTGCATCAAAAGCACCCAGCTGGACTTCCCCCTCTTCCAACTCTTCTGAGAGGCAAGCCCGTGCCTCAGAGAGCAGCTGGACAACCAACTCAGAGGACACCAGCAGCCCAAGCATTGCTCCCTCCTACACAGACCTGCAGTCACTTAACACCGACGACTTGACCAGTGGTAGAACATCTGCAGCAGATTCAGCTGGTAAGAGGGAAGCCTTCAAGCTTCCATCTCAATCTTTTTGATGCTACTCAAACTCACTGCTTAGAACTGAGCCACAGAGAATGGATCCAAAGCAGAACAAACTCGAGGATTAGGCAGACTAACATTTTGTTCTACTCCAGTTCCAAAAAAAATCACACTTGGATTTTACACAGCACTGATATGTTCAGGCTTCTGAAGTTAGAGCCAAATGCAACTATGTACCTGTTGGTAGACTTGGAGCATTTCTGGTTTTCACATGCCAGGTCAGCTTAAGCTGACCTAGGAGTTAGTTCTCAGTATATTGTGGGAGAAGCTGGATGCCTTTCCTGAATTTCTGTGCAAAAGTTTTCTTAACTTGATGGTGTATTCAGCTGAGGCAGACCCAGCTCTGCATGCCCCGTTCTGTTTCAGTGAGTGCCAATACACAAACCCAGTTTGCTGGATGCATTCTTTGCACCATGCTTTGCACTGTTACTGAACAGTAATGCAGAGAGAGTGTAAGAGATGACATAGGATGGTTCAGTAGCAGATTTTAACCATTTAAGGATCCTATATCTGACCCTGTAGGGCTCTATTCTGATGCTATCCTGATTGTGGAAAAATGTGCCACATGGCATTGCAGCTCATTGCTCCTGAGTTGTAGTCTGGGTAATCTCTGAAGCAGGAGAAATAAAGCAGAGTGGTTCCAGTCATGTCATGCAGAATTGGGATGACAGAAAGTCCTGAATGACAAAGTTGACTTTCACAGTGCATAAAAAAGCTGATATGTCAGGACACAAAAGGAAAAAAAATACACAGTTCCAGGAGGAAACACCTGCAGTATGTTGGAAGCTGTTCAACCCAAGATGAGGAAGGTCAGTAGCTGTCCAGTTTGGTGATGAAAACTGATTACCTGGTGTCTTGATAGCTCAGATGTGTGAGATATTTAATATGTTTTCTCTCAGATGGTGAATATAACAATATGTGTGAAATAAGATCTGTTTTGTGAGGATGGGCTTCTTAAGCCTGGCTGAGGTCACATGTCCCACCTGTAAGAAACATACATACTTCACCTGCAAAGAGTATTATTTGAGGGTTCAGTGAAGTTGGGTTGGACTTCTACACAAGATTATAAACACCAGTATGGTAGGTGCTGCCTCAGTACTTAAGACAAAGTATTTGTGGTGAAGCAGCAGTTACTTTGGATAAGTAGAGATATTTCTTTTTTCAAACAATGGAGTTACCACAAATCTGTCTGACCATTTTCATTTTAGAATACTCTGCTTTGTACCTCTGAGTTTGGAAACCACTTTTTAGTAGAAAGGTAGAATAGGCAAGCTGAGGTATGTGTTTGATATTGCTATTTTGTTGATTTGGTATAGGTTGCTAGTGGGTCACTGTTTTCACTGGGCCTCTCTCTATCTGAGCAAAGGGAATGAGGGATGCCCAGTACATACATAACTTCACATCATATAGGAAAGTCAAAGACATATGCTGCTGTATATGCCTGGCACACATATGGGATTATGTCCTATATATGGCCCAAAGTGAAGCTGATCTTTCAGTAAAAGCTATGTGTGCAACCTTCTTACTTTTTCTTTCCCAGTCACAAACTGACCTATTTATTAGCAAGACAGGTACAAAAACTCATTCCAGTCACCTAAAAATTTTTTAAAGTAAAAAAGTAGGTCATATAAGCAAGGCTGTGCTATTAGTCAAAACATAAGATACAGTTACCATAAATATAAGATACAAAAAACATGAGATACACTTCCAGTATGTTAGTGGTACTGGAACTTGAAGTATGAAATACATTGTCTTCCTATCACCAGGTGTGGAGTTTGCAAAAGGGCAACATGAATGAAGTGCATCTGGTTGTCCTGTGCCTGGGATGCATCACAGCCCACTCCCCAAGGTGGCTGCTGGCATCAAGAAGGTTTGTGGAAGTGAGGGAGCTGAGGACCCAGTGACCATGAACTGTTGCACAGTTCTAGCAGCTTTTCTGTCATTCAGTCCACCCTCATCACACCATCACAGTGCACAAGTAGACAAAAAATGTGTGGTCACTTTTGTCTCTCCTTCCTCTCTGCCCCTCTCCAGAAATTCAGTTCTTCAAACCTGACTTGATTCAAGCATTTGATTTGCCTTTCTCTTCTCAAAGGACTGGCTGCCTCAGTCTGTAGTGAAGTTTGAAGGCTCCATCACGACAAGGAAATGACATGCATTTTTTCCATGAAGGCAAAGAGAGGAATCCTCATGCTCAGTACATAGCCAATGAAGTCACATTGACTGCTAACCAGTATGTTAACTCCAAGGTCAAGCTTGATGGAGGGAAAAAAAATCAGATTAATTTCACTGCTAAAAAACCCCATGAAAATAAGAAATCAATGTTTGATCTACTTAGTGATGGTAAAGAATCAGGTCTGTAAAATAGCTTGGGTTTAATACTGTTCCAAGCGAGAAAACTAGTGATGAGAAAAGCATGAAAAATTCTCCTCTGTGGTCAGATGCTGAATAAAATAACTGTTGTAGCCATGGTGAATTTTTATTGCCTGAACAGGATAAAAGGATACTCTGTTCCATAATTTCACCACTTGTCTTGAATTTATCCTGCATGCAAAATGCTTAAACACCAACTGCCTGTGACAGTTCAGGGCACAGGGTTTTGTGTGGGAGCAGATGAAAGCCTGAGGTAGGTCTGACTGCAGGCATACACAGAGACAAGTCCCAGCCATAAGAATGTGCATCTTCGTGTCCACGGCTAGTAGGCTCTAAGCAGGTAAAATTGGCTGGGAATTAACTTTCTCACAACTGGCACAAGATTTGGTTTACACCTATGAGCTTGAGCTTTATCTAGTTCATGTGTTTATGCAAGATATGGCCTAGGAAGATATCTGAGAAAGATGAGAGAGACCTGAATGATCCCAGTCTGAAAGTTTACCCTTGCTACAGGGGACTGCAGAAAGCCTCCTGACTGATGGAGTTGGGATAAGCACAGTGATGTCCTGTAAAGGCAGCAGAGTTCACAGCAGTGAAGGTAAATATTGCATGAGCAGAGCTGAAAAAGATTTGCTTTCCTATCAAAATGCAGCTAAAACATGCTGCACTTTATTGCCTATGCTTGTTTGACCTCTGGCACCAAGAAGCCTTTTATATTACCTTCATCTTTGTCAGCACGAGGGGCTCTTCAGCGTGCAGCAGCTAGCCAGTAAGTGTGGGTCAAGTGATAGCAGACTGTCCATTTAATGTGGGCATGTTGACATGGTTATAACAGCAAGCACTTTGCAACAGCTGGGATTTCACAGTGTGTGTGAAGCTGTATTTGGTGCTGGTGAAGTGGCCCCTTGCCTCAGAGCTTCTTACTATGCCTCACCACATCGCTCAGTTTGGATCAATGAGCATAAAAAGAAGTGGGAACTTTTGGCCTTTGTGCTGTGCTCTGCAAGATGAGTAACACAGGACATCTCTGTTACTGATACAATACAAGTATTTGTTCCTTCTGTAGCAGATGCCTGTCTCAGCTTTCAAAAAAGGCCAAATATCTACAAGTCAGAGGAGCAAGGGAGAGGCCTTCTTGTAACCATGATTATAGATCTGGAAGCACTGACATCTGTTCTGAGGTTGTGCATGAACACCTCACAGCTTGATTTAGATTTCTGCATTTCACCATTCTTCTTTAAAATAATTTTTATTTATATAAATTAAAATTAAATTGTATGCAAAATAAAAATAATTATATATGGTCAATATGTATACAATAAAGAAGGTATATATATTTGCATAGCTCATAAGCTATATTCTACTATAGATTTAATAATAAATCCTATTCTACAGATAGAATAGAATAGAATCTATCTGTAAAATATAATAAAACTCTGTGTGTGTGTATGTCCATGTGTAGGCATAAGTTTCCTGACAGCAATTTTAGGTGCATTGTTGCTAGTTGTGTTGTTTCTGTTGTGAGTCGTATCTTAGGAAAGCTGCAACTATGCCACGTTTGATGTTGACAATTCAATTTGCTGACCAGTTGTTCTCTTTGGCATTCTCCTGATTCTCTGGGACTACTGGGATACTGAGGAAATTTCTATGTTATTTTCTGAGAACATCTGCATGTTTGGAGATAGAAAGTTGCATGTGTGACCCTTAACTTCTCAAAATCCAGAGAGTTAATAAAGAGCACAAGGAATCAGTCAATTCCGAGAATGTTATTTTCAAAGTAAAATACATGGTTTAAGGGGGTTCTGCTGCTTCTGTTTCAAAACTTGTAGATGGCAGTTTTGACAAGCTCAACTCCAGCTATTTCTTAAAGGTAATGGGGGGCAAGTAATAACTTTTCAAACTTTTTACTTATGCTTTTCTGCAGTAGTTCTCTTACATATATTTTTTGCTGTAACTGTAGCCAACTAGATACTGATTTCTGATATGATGATTGCAAGAATGGTGTTCTATGAGTTTCAAACAAGCAGCTTTGAACAGATTATATAGCTGTGCAAAGTGGTTGCAGTGAATGCCAGAAGCAGGCTACAAGCTCTGAAGTTATTCCATGTTAATTACCAGGGCAAGGGGGAAAATAATGTATGCTGATGATTACCACCTTCCATCCAGAACTGCACTTCAGTTATGCTATGTAACTATTAACCAGCTTGTTCTGGTGTCCCAGTCCCAGACACATGAAAAACTTGTACATGAGAGCCTGCCAAAGCCAGCTGGAGAGGCTGCAGAGAGGAACAGCCAACCTTTGCTTCGAGGAGGAGGGGACCTCAGAGTACCATGAGGAAATAGCACCTAGAAGGTACTCTTAAACAACTCCAACCTGTAAGGACTAAATTCAGCACCAGAGGAAGATTTTTTTTTAAATTCTTCATGTCCAATACCAGCTAGCAATTCAGGAGTTTTATATCCTAGTTGTCATCTCATATTTTTCTCAAGCATTTTTAGCTTCCTTAAGAGTAATGCATCAGTAGGACAGATCTGAGAAGCTAGGTCTAGATAATTCATAGCAGGAGAAGTGTTGTGATCCCAAGACAGACCTGTATACTGGGAATCAACTCCTCTTCAATGCTTCCTGGCCACAGTATTCCAGTGACCTCTGCAGTAGTGTTCAGTCCTCATCCCTATTTTGCAGTGGAGAAGCCTGCAGTTCGGTTGTGCAGGCTGGATCTAGGTCAAGTAGAAATGGATTTTGCCATATAGACTGTCAGTCTTGCTCTTTGATGAAGACCACAGGTATAAGCAGTGGACCAGAGTCACCCTCTCAGTCCCTCCTTATGGCAGGAAGGAAAGGCACAGAAAATCTGCCAGGAGGAAGGGGAAAGTGTTAGAATGAGGAAAGAATGGGTACAACAATAAACAAAGGTTTACTTCTATCTATTCATTAGAGAGAATTACAAAATAAGTTGGTGTGCAGTCATCTCATTCATAGATTATAAGGTCAGAAAGAAGGACTGTGATGCAATTATTATTGTCCAATCCGGCCTCCTGCATATCTCAGGCGAAAGAACCTCACCCAGTCATTTCTGCACCAAACCCGTAATTTCAGTTTGAAATATATGGTACAAATGCAGGCTGTGCAGAGAATGCACTGAGCCCCGAGGAAGAGGACTTTGGGGTGTTGGTGGATGAGAAGCTCAGCATGAGCTGGCAAAATGGAAGAAGTTCTTTACTCTGAAGGTGATGAGGCACTGGAACAGGTTGCCCAGATAAATTGTGGATGATCCATCCCTGGAAGTGTTCAAGATCGGGCTGGATGGGGCTTTGAGCAACCTGGTCTAGTGGAAGGTGTCCCTGCTCATGGCAAGGGGATTGAAACAAGATGATTTTTAATAGCTTCCAACCCAAGCCATTCTATAATACTACCATATCCTGAGAAAATATTTGCATAATATCTTTCTAATTAACATCAACTGCAGCAAAGTTAGCCCCTGTTCAGCCATTTCCATCCCTTTAAAACTTCACTTTTAAAATGGACTGTCATAGTGAAAAAGCACTTAAAGCAAAATTGAGATGTCACTGAGGTCACCTCTGCCAGCTCTTTTGGGGCTAAATGTAGTCTCCTAACTTCAAAAGGTTTAATATCTCCCTCAACTATGCGCCAGAAAATAACACCGATTACTTATCTTCTCTGTAACCTTGCCTCCCAAAGAAGAGTGGTTGATGCTGCTGCAGGACTATCAGGTTCTTGCTTTTTCGTCAGGAACGATGAGAAAAATCAGGGTGTAGGTGGACAGGATTTAACATTGCTCTTATAATAAGAAAGGAATTAGAAGAAAGCTCAGAAGTGTCTGTTCCTCCTAATGCCTACTAGGGTCAGTCTTATCCTGCTTACCCCTGTGACTTAATTAGGCCTTCCTTGCTCCTCCACGTTCTGAGAAAACCTGGTCTAAGACAAGGAAGAGGCACTGTGAGAGGAGAAAGTGTTAGTGTGAACGAACTGAGTCTGATTTTCATTGTTGCTTAGAAATGTTTTAATTAAAAACTTCTTCTCTAAAAATAGATATATTTTAAAATATCACAACTTTGCTGTTTGACTGTTTTCTTGTCAGCATGCTAGCACAGAATCAGTTCTGATCTCATCCATGTCATTGGCCCTGTGCTGCAAACAGCTAAAGGAGCATCTCTTAGTTCAGGTGCTGAGTTTTCTTCTCATGGCTATTCTGAAGTGCAAGGTACAGTAATTCTGAATTTGTAGCAGGTGGAAGAGTTAAGTGCTGAGGCTGCATGGTATACTTGATTAATTTCACTGTTTCCACACCTATTCATTAATGTTTTTATACAGTCAGATCAGCTGAAAGGAAGGCAGACATAAGTCCAGGGTCAGTCACAGGACTGACCTGCTGATCTCCCTTTATATAGGCAACATCCTGAGAAAATAGATGTGAGTAGATGCTTTGTAGTCTGTCTGAGGCCAGAGAGGCAGACTCAGTGGTAAGAAGCCCTTTATTTCTGTTCGTAAGGCTGTGATTCCTCAGCCACAGTGTTTATGTTGGCCCCAGTTGCTCTCTAGTGCAGAAAGCCACATGCTGATGTGATAAGCCTGAGGAGTTCAGTAGGAGATTTTGCAGCTGGACAGGACATTTCAGTGTGAAGCTTAATTGGAGATGGAATGCTTAAGTGCAGCAGCTATCTGTGATTGCTGTGTTGACAGAGGAATGGCTTGGTTTGTTAGGAGCAATTCTGCAGGATGCTTCCGAATGTAAAGCTGCTGGGAGAGAAGATCACCAAGATATCTTCCCCCATCCAATTCTTTCAAAGTGGTAAACATCAGTGGCAGTCTTCAGTGATGTTACCTCACCTGTGGCATTCAGTTCCTAGCAGCATGCTGCTGCACTGGGGAAGCACTGTCCCAGCTGTGTGCCCCCCAGCACTGGCTGCACCCCAGGGAACACGATTCTGCAGCTCCCAAACCCTAGCGGGATTCACTGCAGGGAAAAGTTACCCACCTGAGAACCAGCATTTTCCACCGTCAATTCTGTGTGGCAGAGAAGCAAGCAAGGCTTCAGCAGTAGTACCAATTAACAAGAGCTGTAAATCATTGCATGTGCTCTTGATTAGAAATCCCAGTTCTGTGTGGAATTTCCTGTCTGATTATGAAGGGGCTGAATGGAACTGGCAGAGTAAAACAGCCAGTGAAAAAGCTGGCAGCAGCAGAGAGCAAGTAAGAATGAGAAGTTCCACAATGCCCAAATGCATGGATTTGGTTGTTTCTCTCTTATTGTAATACCGTCTGAAACCTAAGAAAGGCTCAGGCGATCACTGGACTTCACAGCAGAGGAATGGGAAAAGTGATGACAAACGCCTGTATACAGTCATGTTCTTAAAGAACAGTGTGGGATAAAATGGGAAGCAGATTTTTCAAAAACAAGAATAGTGAACAGAATAATTTAAGCAAAACCTTCAGCTTCTATGTTGACAATTTATTTTCTTGTGCCCACTTAGAAACTTGTTGTGATAAATGTCCTTTTTTACGAGGACTTCTGCGTCTTTTATTCAGCCACAGTGTTATGCAAAAAAATGCAATACTTTCCAGTCTTTCAAGGCAGAAATAAACAGTTTGATAGTACTGTAGGGAGATTGCTGATTTATGTCTTTACTTCAACATCTCTGGTTTTCACCTCATCTAGCCTTGATCAAACCAAATAATGCTGAAGCAAAGATATGACATAAATCTTGCTTAATGGCCATGTTCATCTGTTATTAGAAGCAATTTGGTCTAATCTGTCCTTACGTTTAACAGGTGAGACCAAAATCCTCTGCCTAATCTCAGAACATATATAAACTGGTATTTGCATTATGACTGTGCACGTTGGATGAGAAGAAGAGACTTCATGCTATTTCTTCATTCTGATCTTGGTTAGCAAGAATGAGAATTGTGATTCTGGGTTTTGTGACATTGATGCCTGTTGCCCATTTTTCACTGTAAAATAGCTAGTTTTCTCTGTTAGACAGTCTCAAGGACGATTTCTGTAAACATAGCTATGTTGTTGTAAAAATTATCTTTTTACATTCCTTTCCCATGGACACAGACCCCTTTGACAGACACTTCTTTTAACCAATATAGTTAGAGACGGAAGTGTTAACTTTCTCCAATGATCTGTGATTTCTAAAAGTGTATATAAGAATTAAACGAAAGGGTTTTCCCCCCTTTCCGCCCTTGCTCTGAACACAGCCTGAAGTCCAGCTCTCATTATTTCTGCGTCTTCAACTGATTACCGGGATAAGCCGTAATAACAGGCATCGCGGTAATAGATGCCAGTCCAATTTACTTGTCAGTACCCTTGTGGTACGGCAGTGAATCTTGTGGAGACTGATTTGAACTAATCACCTAGGACTCCATTTTTCAAGACTATTAAAAGTGCTCAGTACTTTTTGTGAAGAAGTCCAGATCTGGGTTTTGGACCTAAAACTGTTTCCAAGATTCATGTCCCAGCTACTCCTGTTACATTTGAAAAATATTTTCAAATAGTTTCAGCTCAGTAAGCTCCTCTCCAAATCTAGCGATTTAATTTAGTGTCTAAAAGGAGATTAGAGATCCTGCCAACATATGTCCTGTAGCTCTGTGTTCTCAAGCGCATTAAAGGCTTTGTAGAAATTATGCCATTTAAGTGGAGACTTTAGTCAACAGTTATTGAAGCTGCTGTATTTTCACATGTAGACATTTCAGAGAGCTTTAAACATGATTCACGTAAGATCACAGGAATGGAATCTATTTTCCAGAACCCTGATGTAAATGTATTCATGACCATTTCCTATCCATGTGTTGCTGTGCCAATATTGTCTTTCAAATAGCTCTTTGCCCTCTCCAGTGTAAGCACTTTAATATATTTATACGGGGTAATTATCTCTCTCTCTCTGTTTTCATTTGCTAAACTTAATGAGACAAGCTATTTAGTATTCTGGTTCTCCATTCTCCTTCTCGTCCTAGAAAGCATTTCTCAGCTCATGTTGCTGTTTGAATTAATCTTTTGTGTATGTGGTGATCAAAACTGTGCACAGACTGAGGTCTCACCATAGCCTGATATCAAGATATTAATTTTCCCATCTTCAGGAATTGTTTCCTTGATACATCCCAGGATCTTATCTCCTTTTGTGCCACTGTATCAGGCAAGTGCCCTTTCACTGTATTCAAATTGATTGTCTATATCCTAGATCACTTTCTCTCATACGTAATTAATTAGTTCCTTCCTTATAACAAATGCATTTTTCTTAAATGCCTGATTTTGAAATTTATATTTATATTGCTTATTACATTTTATCTCATTTCTGTTACTCCAGCACTCAGGATGAATCACTTCTTGCAGTATGACATTGAAACTTTCTTTTATATACCCAGTTCCTCCTAGTTGTGTGTATTCAGAAAATACCATTAGCATGTTCATTTCTGTGCCAGGATCATTATTTAAAAATATAAACATAGTGTTAATCATGTAAACTTAATAATGAATTTTTACTTGCAGCTCCTCTCACCTAATATTTCTCTTAAAACTCAGTGACTGTCTTCCTTTTACCTTGGTTTTTAGTTCTGTCTGTTTATTGGTATCAGTCACCTTCCCAGGTGGCACCACATTAAATACTTTTTCTAATACAGACAGATCTATTTTTTTAATCTAGTAAATTTGTTGTCAATGAAACTTCGTCAGTTTGGCTGGAAAAAGCTACTTCTTTTAAAGTTAGCTGTCATCCTCTTTATTATCTGATGCTTTTCAATTTTTCCTTCCAAAATCTGACATACTATTGCAGTCAGACTTCAGCCTTGTATTTTCCAGAGCAATTTTTACTCCTTAAAGATATGATTACTATAATGCTCTTCTCCAGTTGTATGGTATTTCCATCTGAACTGATTCCTTTCAAATCCTTGTGATGCAAGCAACTACAGATGTCAGTTCTTTCAGCTTATCAGATCTCCTGATCTGAGCACAGTAATGTCTCCAAAATGTTTACTTACCTCATTAATGTTAATTTCCGTTTCCACACTCTCCTTATGGTTATCTAGCCTGCCTCCTGCAACCCTATCACTTTGCTCTGCATCACTATTCTTATTAAAAAGTAGGGGGAAAATATTCATTAGCTTTGGCACAACATCTACAAGTGTCAATGTTTAATTATCATCACACTCCCACTTCCTTGTTTTTTATATATGCATATATGTGGTCAGATTTTGCTCCAGTATATAACATTACCACTGAAGATTATTTCTGAGAAAGGTAGGGTCCATTGAGACCCAGCTTTCTGGGTCAACTCGTCCTGTGTTGGCTACATTTAGCTTTTATCTTAAATAAGAATTTTAGTTGTAGAGCAGAATTAAACAGTGAGACTGACAAAATAAGTAATCTTCTATTAGTGCAGTGGCACAACCCTATTTCCACATACTGAATGCTCTGGTCACATGAGGAATGTGTGGAAAGGAGCTGGGCAGGGTCATTCAGTGGTGGGAAGAGGGGCTCTAAAGGCACTTAACCCAAGCACGCTGCTACAGGGCTCCATGGGGATGAGTGGCCTGATGTGCCAGGGAGCTGTGGATGTGGTCAGTAGCCCCCTTTCACTCTTTCTCTGCTTCTTTTCCCTTCCTTACTGCCTTGTTCTTCACCACGCCTGAAGACACAGGACCTGTCTCTACAGCATCCCATGCTTGGCTCCTCATAGTAGAGGGTGGGAGCAGGAGAGGAGTTGGGGCCAATGTCTGTTTCTGCTGCAGGGAAGAAGCAAGACTAATAAATCAAGGAGAAGAGCAGGAGCCAGAAGCTTTCTGTTCCTTCTGCTGTTAAGGGTGTGGGAACTGCTGTTTGCAGTAGAACCTCGCACACCCTTGGCAGGACAGGACCAAGGACCAGAGGGCTGTAGCAGATAAGAATCAGTTGTTGGAGGCAGAGCAAGCAATCTCCATCCCTGACACAGGGCAGCCAGGAGTCTGCCACAGCTGGCAGTCCAGTACCATTCATTTTGCTTTTAGCTGCCTTTATATATGCAGACACAAACATGCACACTGGCACTCAGAAGAGGCATCGTTAAAACTCTGGGTTTTGGTAACATGAAGGGGATGAATGACTCTGCACAACAACACTGACAGGGCTAGAGGGAGCAGGGTAGCTCTGTGTTCAGACTGATCTGGTGGATCTGTGAGTCTTTTGAAAAGATAGGGTATATGCCATACTGTCATTAAGTACAGACATCTGATAGTAGTTAAAATAATATGTACAACTCTGTACACAAAAAATAGGTACATAGGCAGCTGCCAAGCTTTAGGTCTTTTTCCATATGCAGAAAAGTAAATCTAGAATTTAAAATTAATCCTCTTTCTGAAAAAAGAATTATGTGGTTGCATAATGGTGAGTGTGGTGGTGAGAGATACATGTTCTTACAAGAAATGTGTGGTAAGAAGTGTCAGTTTTGAATGAAGCAAAATACATTCATGTCCTTGCATAAGTACCAAGAATGTCCTTGATTCTCTTCACCAAGATTTGGTCCTCCCCTCAGAAGCCCAACAGAAATGTTTGTTCAGTGCAGAAAGCACTAGGATTTCTGTGTGTTTGTGCTTGCTATGTTCTGCCTCTACTACACATACATTTGTATGCTTGTGGTAGGCATGAGTCTTCAGGAGGGACTGTGATGGAAAGGGAGCACATGCCAGCACAGAGTGTACTGCGAGGCACAAGGCCCATCCGGCAGAGCAGACAGCTGGAGGGTGTTAGTGCATTATTCACGCCAGCCACAGCGCCAGCTTCATCGCTCCCTGCGCCTCAGGGCTGCACAGCACTGCCTCCAGCACAGGGTGCTGGCTCAACAAGTGCGACACGAGGCTGGCCCAGGGTGCTTCACTGCACCTCCTCTGCAGCAGGCCCTGTACCAGCCAGCCAGAATTAGGATCTGGGTGGGAAAGTTTACATAAAAGAAATGAGGGGGGCTTTACGGCAGGCTTTGCTTTCATGAACCCACCACTCCTCCTCCCCGGACTGATCTGTTTGTTCAGGCTTGGTTGCCTCCAGCAACACATTATTAGTGTGAACTATGGTGTATCCTGGGAGACCTGCAGGATTCCCTGCAAATCTTTTGAGTTCTTCGGCTCCAAGGAGGGAGAGGCACAAAGGCATTTCACTCTGTTGACGCAGTTGCACGTACATTGTTCCCCTTCTTTGAGTGTTGGTGTGTCTCTTTGGCTGTAACTGGGCTGCACAATCTTCCTCTTGCATCTTCATCTCAGTCAGTAGATTATAATTTTCTTGGTAAAGCTACCAAACTGCACTGCTTTAAAGGCTGTATTTGAAAACATGCTTAGCTGAAGAAGTTTCAGCAGAGCTGTGTACTTATTGTTGTACACACAGATCAGTCCTTGCTGATGGCAGACCTCAGGCTTTCAGGGTAAATCTAGCTTTAAGATAATTACAGATTGTATCATGCATGAGCAGTTTTCCTTGATTGAGCATGGCTGCAAAAGCAGTGAAGACACAGTGACATGGATTAACAACATGGGTATGTACTCATGGGTATACATGGGTATACATCTCTGCTAAAATCAATGCCACTGCAAATTCTTTAGATGTAACAAGTATTGTGAGAGCTTCCCCACGATGTGATCAAACCCTGAAGGTATGCTTTCAGTCTCTGCTTGGTTTGAAATTACAGGACTCAGCTTCAGCTCCTTTGGCTCTTCTGTGTCCTAGGCTTGCAAGGACCAACCTGTGTCACAGCGCAGTTCAAACATCATGAAGAACACTTGATTTCCTGATTAGTCACGTATGCGTCCAGAGATGGACAGCGTCAGATGAACTGATCTCCCATAAAGGTCAAGGCAGCTTAGCTAAGAGAGGTCAGTGCTCCAGGAGATAAAGCATCAACACCAGATGGCATCTCAATAACAGAACAGTCAGAGGCAGTGAACATGAGGGTTCCCATGACAGTGATGCTGTTGGTAATGGGGGGGCTATTGAGAGGGCAAGGGAGTTGAGGAAATGCAGAGACGGTGTCTCGACTGTGATCTACTTTCACCAGGTGATTCAGTTGCCAAGGGAGTCAGATGTTAAAGAACGGTGACTGAGTCTTCAGCCCCGTCCTCTATCCCCCTGCCAAGCTGCTCCAGGTCTGGCACAGGCTGGGGGACTGTTGGGGTGAAAGGGTGAGCTGTGCTCTGCTGGGATTGACAGTCCAGCTGCATCCACAGAATAAAACCAGTTTGTCTTGTGTGTCTGAACAACCCAAACCTGAACTAATGGAACAAACAGGTATGAAAGGAGAAGGGTTTTGCCAGGGCCAGTAGCTCCTTTTCTGCTGGATAAAAGGAAAAACAGGTCAGTAGAAATCAACACATCCCTCATCAGATGGCAGGGAAAAGAGTCTCTCTTCAGTGAGCAAAGATATTTGAGATTAACCCGTTAATTCCTGGATCATTCTCACATCAAACAACATGGGACCAGGTCCCATAAGGCTTCTTCTGCTGCACCTGGAAACTCAGCTTATGTGCCTCTTGATATCTTTCCTCAGGGAAGAAGTGAGGGAAAAGAAAATACAAGGATGGATAGCTAGGCTATACTTTTTCTGCATTTTAATTATTTCTTCATGAACAGCTTTAATCTCCATGCTCCAGCCCATCTCCTGCTTTACAGAGAAGTTTCAAGGTGGCTCTTGAGCCTCCCAGCTGTGAGTGCTCTAAGAAATGCTCCTTTACCCACAAAGTCCCTTTTTCCTTCCTTCACCTTAGGATTTTCTCTCTTCCTCTCCATTTTTCCTCTTCTGGGTACTGCTCTACTTCTATTCCTTTCCAGTTTAAAATAACTTAAATACTTAAGAGCTTTGATGCAAGTGGCATCACCTTGTTCCTAATGGGTGACCTGCTGCATCCTGCATTCCCTTCTGTCAGGGAAGGTAAAATGGGTCAAGGGACTGTCATTCCCCTTTACTTGGCAGAAGGCCCTTTTGCATGCAGAGGAATGTCTTCACATTCTACTTCAGAACTTAAATTTCTCTTTGTTGACTGGATAATTGAAGTAGCACTATTGCGAAGTAATGGTAGTCTGAGAAAATACATACCAATTCTAACAGTAGCTAATATTACACTGGAGTGTCATTTAAATTTCATTAGAGATGATAATTTCTGCACCTGACAGGAATCTGAAGCTGCAATATTTCTCTAGCCATTTTCTCTTTTGTATGGTGCTATAGGAGTTTGACTCTAATACCTGGATTTCTACCATTGCATTAAAAAAAGTGTGTTATAGTTAAAATTCAATTTTATGGATGAAAATTTTGTGGATATTTTCATTTTTCAAACTGCATGAAATCTTTCCCCAGCCCTTGCAAAAAAAATATCTTTCTTTTCTATACTCAAACACTATGACTCTAGTCCCCACCTGAATTAGCATAAATTGGGAAAATGCCACGCAAGTCAATGAACAAATTTTGGAGGCAACTAGTCTCTAGGCTTAACATCACAACCACCTACAGTTCCCAGGCAATAGTCTAGAGAGCCACATAATACAACCAAATTTGTTAGAGTTACACCAAACTTGTCACCTACCTGAAATGAAAGTGTAAAATATATTATTGTGCTTTTTTTAATCTAATTGCCTAGTAATCATCAGGAGGTAAATATTCCTCTCTAACTTTCCTGCAAAGTTTAAGAACTTAACATTCCCTATGTATTCCTTTAGTTTTTTGTTTCAAAAGCCCTCAAAACAAAATATCACAGCTCTGTTTGAAAAATGCAATATTTTGTATTTTTTTCACATAAGTGGAGCTGGCTTTGCAATGTATTTAATAAAGCCGGTTTCCACACTGACTAAGTGCAACCAAAAGGGAAGATATTTAAAAAGAGAACACTATGGTGAATATACAGAAATGGCCTCCGGGTTGTATGCTGCATCTGCCAGTACAGTTTACTTTAAAGTAATTTTCAAGTCAACGTTTGTACAAAACAGTGAACAAATGGTGAAAATGGTGAAAATACAAATTCTGTTAAAAAATAACTGCTAGAATCACTAAGACAATAAACTACAGCCATGGCATGTTTTGTGCTCTCTATCGTCTCTGATAAATGGCAAAACCATAGAGTACTCTAAGGATAAAATAATTTTTAATTCCTGTGATGAGGTGGGAATAGTGAAGATCCTCCAACATAATTTTCTACTCTGTGTTTTCTCCCACAGAAATTTGAATACAAAGGTTGCCTTTATCAACTGCATGGGTTTTTTCCCCCTCAGTTTCTCATACTTTATAATTTGGCTATGAATTTTAAAGAATGGAGCAGAGATTAGAAATTAGCACCCTTTGTGTCCTGTTGAAAGCATAGCATCCCCTCCTCCTTAGACACTGTAGAATTCCTTGCTAATAAGGCTGACTGAACAAGTCTTCATTAAACTTCATGTTGCTGGGCTGAAGAATTTATTTATCTCCATCAGCCATTCAGACCATGGCCTGGACAAATCAACCGTGATGCTTCAGATGTGAAAAGCCTTTGTTTGGCTTCTCACGTTCTTAACACAATTAGCAGCCTGCAACTCATCTCTTTGGCCAAGGTAGAGTCACGCTGTCCCTTGCTGTAACTGCTGGTCTGGAGGTGTCATTCAGTGCATTCCTCAAGTGATTCAGTAGAATGTGATTTTAACCATGTAATTCCCAATCCCATGGAAATGAGTGGCAGATGAGGATAAAGCTGGTTATACCCGGTTATCATTTTATACTGTCTGCACTGGCAACCTAATAGGAAATGTAATTGGACAAAATTTCCTCTAAACTAGTGTGAAGAAACTCACTTATGCAGTATGTCTGTCATTAAGGTGACTGAGGCCTTTCTCCACTTCCAAACACTGTGATCCAGATGTTTACCACCTCTTTCTGCAACCAGGAGTAAGTTACAATAGATGTGACTTTTGTGTAACATGGCAGACTACACGAGTCTTCCATTAAAAATCACCTTCCACTTGAAGATAAATATATTATAAATTATATAAATAAAGCAGACAGCTTTTTGTAATAGTCATTAAAGGCTTAGGAGTTGTTTCACAAATATGTAATTCCTTGAGCATGTTGGAGTTTGCTTTGCTCCAGAAGAATGAAAGGCCAGAGTTTTAAGCTGTATTTCTTCCTCATAAATCCTGAGGATGATGCATTTGCTTTGGCACTGGTTTTGCTGCTTCTTCAGATTAGGTCTCTGTTCCCTACAGTGTTACTGCACCAGAGAAGTGGTATTATTTCCATTAATTACAGTCAGGAGTTAAGATTTCAGATTTTTTGCCTCAGGCACTGGTTGAAGCCTTTCTCTCTTATGTGCCTTAAAGTCACAAAGCAGTGGAAGCATGCAGCAGGTGAGACAGGGTGTTCTCTCTTTCTGTGTGTCTATGCATATAATCATATATATTTCTATATATGTGCATGTGGGTATGCATGTATACATACTCTTATTTGTAAATACTTGCAGGACTTCAAACAAAAATCTCAGTTGTGTTTTTTGTTGGAAGGGATGGGTGAGCATCAGACCAACCCAACCAAGTGGCTCTTCAATCAGACAGGTCTTAACAGTGCTCTATTTCCCCCCTGGCTTCCTTACCCACCCCATGCCTCTCTATGCACACCCCATCCCTCTCTATGGTGAGGAGATCCTGGTCTCCTTAGCCCACAGCACAGATTGCTTCACAGCAGCAGGAGAAATGCTCTCTGTCAGGTGGAATCCAACTAGAATGTGAGGAAAGTAACATTTGCAGGCACTTCTGAAACTGCTTTGCCTTTGGGGCACAGAGCTCCTGCCTGCAGCTCAGGGTCGGAGAAGGGCTTGGTCACTTGTGAAAGGGATCCATCTGAAGGGATCCATTTCAAATGGATTTAAATGGCAGGCATGGTTAAGACACCCTTAGGGGCGAAGGAGGCATCTCTGAGAGTTCTCAGCATGCAAAGTGGACCAGCTGGACAGTGGTCTGTGACCTGTGAACTTCTCTACACATTTTTCTTCTCACAGACCTTAAACACTTACTGCCAAAATGCTGCTTCAGGCATTTGGAAATATGTAACAAGCAGAAACTCGTCGGAGACCATGTCTCATAGATCTCCCAGGTACCACTGGGATAGTCACATTTTCAGTCATGATAAGTTGTGTTTGGTTCTGACTAGTGCCCGGATTGTGCCGTGTGTTATATAGCTGAGGAGTATCTGGCTTTCATTTAATCTTTCCTCCTAATGTAGTTGGATGCCTTTTGTTCCCAATGTGAGGATTTGTTTTGCTTTGATTATATCCCAGCCTAAACAATCTTGTCCTGCCAGGATGATACTCCAGAAACCCGTTCTGGACCACTGAGCTTTAATTTTGCCATCTTTTCCTCCCAGGAAAAGGATCCTGGAATAGCAACTGTTCAGAATTCAGTGGTTGCAAGATATATGATAAACATAAGCCAAACGCTGCTGACCGGGGATTGTGTTCAGCCTGGGCTTCGTTCCTTCTCTCTTTCTCAACTGCTGCAGGATGAACACAGGCCAGCAGCGACAAGATACTGCTTAAGAGCAAGTCCTTATCTGTTATCTATGCTTCAAATGCCTCAGGAAACAGAGTTGAAACAGACTTTCATCCAGCTTTCATATTTTGTGAGGATGAATATGAATAAAATAAATATGAATATGAGGTGTGATGAAAAGTAGACCTTCTCAGAGGTAGCTGGGAGAATTTAGAGGCTACTCAGCAATTTGCTCCGCAGTTGGACCCATTCGGCTGTCAAACAGGCCCCAACAGTAAAAGCTCCATTGGTTAGCTATCCACAACACTGTCTACCAGAGAAGTGTGAAACATCCAAAGGACAATCTTAGAAGGGGTGAACTAGACACAAAATATTTATCAGCTGGTTTTAGTTTTTCTTTAGCAGTTGTTGGAAAAGTTTTGTGGCCACACTGGATTTTGACTGAGCTTCCATCAAGGTCCAAGGTGGGGTTTTCACAGACCAGACCCAAATTGGCAATAGCAGGATGGGTAGGATCCTTCTCTAGGAAGAGAGACGTGAAACTCAGGTAGAATCTTGTGTAAAGAAGAATAGAGTTGAACTTAGGTTTCCCACAGACAAGCAGAGGCTGAGTTACCAGCTTAACAGGCATTTTGGAGTGAGTTTATTCTTCACATTTTTCACAAAAGCTGTTGAGAGTTTTTGAGACATTCAGCTTAGAGATAATAACAGCTCTAGAGTGCATGCAGTTTTTTGAAAGCAGATCTTATTTTTTCCCCCACAAATCTGATTCTATCCCTGATTTGGGTTAATTACTGTGCACATTTTAAAAGTGTTTTTTTTTTTTTTTTTTAAAGACAAAAGGTCAAGGGGCTATCACCTTGTGAGGAAAAAACCTGTTTCCTGAGAAACAAGCTTGCTTCAGTATGTCCATGACATCCCAGCACCCCATGCAGTGCTCTGTTGTGGTGGCCAGATTAATTATGGACCCTAATTGGGAACAAGAAACAAAAGAGGGAGTCTAGGGAAAGATGACTTCATCTCCCTGCTCATCTTACATTACTGTTTCACACAAAAAGATTGAGGCAACAGACAGAACAGCAGAC
The DNA here is from genome assembly GCA_013398175.1 of Climacteris rufus. Classification (NCBI taxonomy): domain Eukaryota; kingdom Metazoa; phylum Chordata; class Aves; order Passeriformes; family Climacteridae; genus Climacteris; species Climacteris rufus. The sequence goes on from VZRZ01007932.1 coordinate 153,242, forward strand.
AAAATTATCTACATAGAGGTTTCCTTTGGCTGAGGAGAGGAGGGATAAAATAAGAAAAGGAACATTGTTCACCTGGAAAGTCACAAGAATAGGTCTGAGTTTTCATCTTTTCCAGCCAGCATGTTTGTTTAAGCCCACACCTTTAAAAGTTCTTGTTCAAGCAGTTTGTCCTTGGGCTAATTTCTCCATCTTGTTCTGCTTTACCCTCAACTTGCTATAAGCCTGGGAATTTTTAGCCTTTGTGAAAAAAGCTTTTTCTTACACTGATAGAGAACACCCTGTCTGCTACATGAAATTGTTACAACAAGGTGTGGGAGGGCAGTGAGGCATGACAGTATTGCATAAGGGACAACTTCATGGTTGGCAGACTGGGGGGATTACAAAACAAATGTTCCGGCTCTTCCTTTAATTGTCTGATTTCAGCTGAGTAGTATAGGCTCAAATTTGCAAAGACCTAGATGGAGAGGCTGGCACAAGTAAGGACAGCATGTGACCACTCCTAATTTACTGGGTGTTTTGTTTTTTTCTGAGGAAAGGCATCTAACCACTGGTTGTAACTGTTTGCCTGTCAGTACAAATGTATCCCTCTAGTAAGCATTCATGTCTGTTCTGCAGGCTGGCAGGCACCAGGTTTGCTGCATGCTGCTCGACACCTTTCCCACATGAAAGACTCACACAGTCATCCCTACAGTCCCTGATCACATAGTCATTCATTCCATCACCTACCCTCCCCCCTTTCATCATTTAATTCACAATCACCATTGTACCAACACCCAGAAGTCATAGCTTGGCCCTTCCTTGTTGGTTCTGCATGCTGTCACACTCCACCATTCAAACCATAAAGCCAAATCATAAAGCCATTTACTTCCTGTGGTTAATTTCATGTACTTATTCATGTAATTATTTCTCTATTGATTTAATTTAATGGGTAAATGTCAAATCAATAATTTATCTGCAAGCCAGATACTTTCTGGCATTATTTCCTAATTATACAGGTAATATTGCCTTCAAACAATCTGTTTTCTTCAGTGTATCAAAATACTACATGTATTTTGTTTCTACATAGTAACCAATAAGGGGAAATGAGAGAAACCCGAATAACCCTAGAAATGTCACAACAGAGCAGAAGGATGTTAGCTGTTTCTCAGAGGCACTGAAAGGTTGTTCCTGTGGTTTTCAGTCTTACATCTGAACCATTTGCAGCAGAGGTGAGGGCAAAGAAAGAAAAAAATATAGGCTAAACCGGGACATTTTAGAAGACCTAGAGGTGTATTTTGCAGGTGGAGCACTCTGTGGGTGGACATGGCTGTTTGGTAGATAGGTTAAGGTCTTCCTTCTCCTTTCTTTTATGGGAAGAACTGACAAGAACTTCCTGGATCATTAAGCCTAATCCTTGCTATCACAAATAGACATATCCTGTTGTCACTGTCATAAATTTGTCTTGCTTGGTGTTTAAGAACAGGTGTTTTATTCCTTTTGTTTTCCATCTGTAAGACTGCACTAGAATCTCACATCCTTTCAGTGATCAGAAACCACCCTCTAATTTCTGTCCTTTAGTTTGATAGAGACTCATGTCTATGACTGAGAAACATAGGAAAATGTTTCCAAGGAGATTAGAAATGACTGGCTGACTGACTGAGTTCTTTAAAATGTGTTATGTACTTTGCATTTAAAAATTTTCTCTATATTTACCCAGCGTGGAGTAAATCCAAAACAGTTCACCAGAGAGGACAAAAGGAAATCTAAGTCCTAGCGCCAGTTGGACACTGAAGAGTTAACTGGAGACGGTGGTTCAGCTGCTGACACGGGGAGCAGCCTGCTGCATTTCTGCAAGGTGATCAGACGAAATGTTTGGCAGTTTAGTTTAGTTTCGCAAAAAAAAAAA
>VZRZ01007932.1:155157-201558 GCA_013398175.1 Climacteris rufus
AAAAAAAAAAAGAAGCAGCTTTTATACGGAGGAAGAAAACCCAAAATTTTGGGGGGTTTGTTCGGCCGACTTTAACGTGAAGTTCTGCTCCGGTTTCGCCGGCTGCTCCCTGCTTGTCTGCCCGTCTCCCACCTCCTCCTTTCGTGGGTGTGCCAGATCTGCCCGCAACCTGCACATTTCCCCATCTCCCCGCCCTGCCCAGCCGAAAGGGGCGGGCTGGCCGGCGCGGAGCCGGGCTGCAGCTCCGGCGGGCAGGGACACGGCCGGGGCACAGCCAGCCCCGCCGAGCGCCCAGCGGAGGGGAACTGACCCCCGCGTAGGTGCAGCCAGGAGAGAATGCCCTCATCTCGGCCGTCTGGATTCGTTTTTTGTATGAGTGGGAGGAGGAGGAGTGCATAAACTTCGTTTAGAAGCAAGGTACTGCAGCGGCGGGGCCGGTGCGCGCCTGGGCAGGCGGAGGGATGGCTGATGCTACAGACAGAGGAGATTGGGAGAAATATCTCCAGCCCATGAAGTCCAAGGGAACCTCCAACACGATACAGTTGACGTGGGAAAGTTTTATTTACAGGCAGAGTTGGATGCTGTGAGCGCTGCTGGTAGGATGAGGCTGAGAGTTGACGTTTGGTCCTCTGAGAACAAGTGATTAAAAAGAGAACTGTAAGTTGTATGTATGCAACTAAATCGGCATTTACTGTCCTCCTGTGCCTTATTCATAGCCTTATTCACTGGTACGAACGCGCCGTGTTGTAAAGCCAAGGAGGATGTGGGGGAGGAGGACGGTTTGGTTCGTGCACTTTCGTGGGAAGTTGTTTCTTTCCTGATCAGACGGAGGAAAAGTTGACTGTTTCCCTGTTCGTAAAGGTTTCTCTGTAATAGAAGATAAAATGAAACATATGAAAAGTGCTATATTAATTTACTCCAAATATTGCTGAAAGGATAATGGAAATCTGTGTCTGTGCCCACTGAAGTGTTCAAGACAGGGAAGGTTTGGAAGCAGGTTTTGCTGTGAGATTAACAGCTCTGAGCTGCTCTGTATAGAATTTCAGTGGGTGAGTGAGCAATTCAGATTTGTCAAGGCTGCATTGTTAGGGGACTTCAGTGCCTCGGTATTTGTTGAAAGCACAAGCAGTGCATTGCCCTTGTGCATGCAGGAATAAGCAGCTGGATTTACACAAAAGTGTACACTGGAACCGAATTTTGAAGTGCAAAAAAGCAAAATTCAGCTAAGTTGTCCTCAATAAGAGGGGATAATTTGATGCAAAATATTTTTACTTACTCTGTTGTTTTCAGCATCAGTTAGTACTGCAGTATCATTATGTGTAGGAACGTGTATGTCTGAATACTTTGAAAGCAGGCTGGATTTTTTAAATGTTTTTCTGTGAGGGAGCAGTACAAAAATTCATTCAGCTATTTTGAAATTCACCACACAACAGGGGAGTGAGATGGAGGTGCTTAAATAACCATTGCTATACTTTTTCCCATGCAGATTAAAAGATCAAAAGTGACTTTAAAGTGACGATGTAGCTGAAGCTTCTGCATATCACAAACCATAGCACATCCCTGACTCAGTTCCTGTGAGAACTAGAATAATCTCACCTGCCTAAAGCACTCCCATGACTTCACTGAGCAGGGTTTTTCATAAATCGGTTCAATGGTTAATTGCTCTTGGTATTAAAACTCTGCATGGTTTTTAATCTCAGTTTCTCCATGTTGCCTTCCAACTATCACATATCACTTACTAGATCATGACAGTTTTTCTTTTATAATTTTCTGTGTAGGTGTTTACAGACTGATTGTTCCTGAGTCTCCTGCAGAGCAGGGAAATGGATTGAGCTTTTGTCTTTTGCTGTGTTGGTAGAGTTTTTATTCCTCTATAGTTGTTGTGAATCTTTTATGAACACTCCTCAGTTTTTCTGTGTTCCTGATTTCTGGACAAAAGATCAGGTTCCACCAGGAATCAGGGCATACTACATACACAAGTGAAATTATTTCCCCTCTGTTCATGTTTCTCTCTTCCTAAATCCTAATATTACATTGGTTCTTTTAGTCTCAAAATTGCACCAAAGGCGACAATCATCCAAATCTTTACCGGAATCACTGCTTCTAAAGGTGCCCTCCATCCTGTAACGTTGCCCTCCTTCCCTCTGACCCTCCTTACCTGAGTGAAATCCATGCACATTATCCCTAAGTACATAATATTGAACACACCATTTATGGTAAAACACCTTTGCAGTCAACAGTAAATGAGATGTGCAAATTATTTCCATCTAAAGGTGTCTACTACTGGCTCAGTGTAGCAAGAAATGTTCCCTTTTGCCACTTCAGCAAAATTGCTGCTCACAGGATACAGGAGTTCTGCTTTGCATATCTTTTATCTGCTGCATCGTGTGAGTGCAGACAGCCAAGGAATATCTTCACTGAGTAGTGAAATCTGCTTGGCATCTGGCCATCCATGGGCAGACAGGGCAATATCCCCTTTCCAGGTGGTCCCTTGGTAGGAAGCGAATGAAGTAATGTAAATAAAAAGAATCAACCTGAACGTTCTCCTTCTCAAATTTAAACTGAACTCTAGAGCTCTACCGAAGCTGGAAGCTGTTCAGTTGAGCTTAGCTTATTGTCTCTTTTGCAGCTGCCTCAGCACGTACAGGTTCCAGCTGGGACCAACAGAGAATCACTGAAATGTTGTCAGGAATGCTGATCCAGGAGACTGTTTGTCCTGACCTGCAGTTCATACACTCTCATGAGAGCTCCTGTTCTCAAGAGATTTTCAGCCTGCTTTGCAGGCCAAAAAGACAATGAAGAAACACTCAGACTTTGATGTACTTACAGAAACTTATAGTTTACAACCTGTTGGAGTGGACAGCTGCTGCAGGCAGGATCCTTGTTCTTCCAACCCAATCAAAACTAAAGCTGTTCTTGGTTGAAAAGAGAATTGCTTTGTCCGTTTGATGTTTCCTCAATTTCTGTGCCAAGCATTATAGTGAATAAGAAGGGAAATAAGAAGAAAATAAATTATTTATTTTCTTTTTCTCCTTTAAAGATCATTGAGAAAACCATCTTACCTATCATAAAAGCAACCAGAACTTTTCAATTCGGACAGTGTGACTTAGCTGTGGATTATAAAAATCTGCATACTCTAGAGCTACATGTACATACAGATACTCAATGCTGAGAGCCAAAAGTTGGTGAAGGCATATAGGATTCCAGTACTAGCCCTCCCGCTAAAGTCCTCCCTGTATTTACAGATGATAATGCTACCAGTGTTATCTATATTTACTCTTAATGCCGGGGAAGTGTTGCCATTTCCATTGAATGACTTTCTAATGGTTCCCGCTGTAGCATGCTTAGCCGGAGAAAGAGATAAAATACGTAGAATTAGTTCTTGCCGTATGTTAAAGTTGCAAACCCTACACTCCGCATCCTTGATCAGCCAGAGCTTCCTGTGAAATGACTACAGCCAGGGATCTTCCGCGTTTTCCCCACTATTTCTGGTGGACCAGAAGGCTGCCAGCTCCAGGCACGCTACTCTTTTAACCTGATTGGTGCATGTTATTTTGATCTAGTTCAAATTCTGTAATTAGCGCTCAGGCGTGTCCGTACAAGGCAGACCTGCGGAGGCTTCCCGAGAGCCCGCCCGCGCTGCAGCCCCGGCGCTGCCCTGCCCTGCCCTGCCCACCCCCGCGGGCCCGGGGCTCCCGGCGCAGAGCCGGCGGCCGGGGAGGGGCAGCCCGGCGGGGGANGGCAACAGGCCGGGAATGCCTCCGGCTCGGCCATCCCGGTCTCCGCTCCGAAGCGCCTGCTCTGCAGACAGCTCCATTGTCTGCCGGACGGTTGTCTTTCCATCGGCTTCCAGCGAAACAGCCTCTTCCCGAAGACAAAAGGCTCGGCACAAAGAGACTAAACAGGGCTAAAAGTTGAAGGGGGAAAAGAAATCCCCTTAATTTGTGTTTTAACTATAGGGGAGAGAGGAGAAAATTAATTCTGGCTTCTCCTAAGTGATAGTTGGTGAAGGAGGACAGGGGTCATAATTAAGTTTTGTAGGGATTTGGTAATTGCTTCCTGATGCATCATGAAACTATTCACAAGGAGACTGGCTCGCCCACAGGACTGTGGCATGGTTTTTACCCCTGCACAGTCAGGCTGCTGCCATCTGACAACTGTTCAGATCATGTAGAGAGATATTTGGGTTTCAACTTGGTTTATGTTAGTTTTCATATCCAAAATCATCAGCAGAGATGACCCCAAGAAACAGTTTTCTTCAGATCCAGCTGAGAGCTCAAGCACAGATTTGCCACATGTCAATAGATACCTTGTTTTCTAGAGTTGCCCCCTTATGTTGTGCTGTAGTGGTGATGGGGAAATTTACAGGGGAGGATACTGCTGAGTTAATAAATACAGGATTTAATCTTGCAAGCTGTCAGCATTTCTAGAGCATTAAAATTCTGGTTCAAATAAACACACTCCCAGTACATTCTCTTTCCTTCTCTCAAGCAGAAACATGCTTTCATTAAGCCAATGTGAGGGCAGAATTCTCCTACATGACTTCAAGTGCTCCTATGTTTGTTCCTGAACAAAGCCTACAAGAAAGGCCATTCCACGTGAGAAGTTAAATTCAAACCTTTCCATAGGCTGCATATCCTTGTCCACATGACTGGCTTTTTTGTTTCCACCATTTGACCTTCATGTGACCTAGACGGTGAGGAGATGCAAACTGGGGAGATGCAGTGCAAAAGATAAGATTATATTTCATTCCTTAATCCCTTTAGATATTTCCTCTAGACTTGTTAACCTAGTGGAAGTCCGCTGGTGGTACTTTCTCATCTGACAGCTATTTCTGACATTTTATCTGAGCACTTTATCCACCATACCCAAATAGACCAGTGGACAAAAAAAAATTTCATCCACCCCCATTTTCCTAACATACTGAAACAAATTTGCAGCATTATCTCATGAAGAAAAAAAAAATCTCTTTTCCTGGGAGCAGCTTAGTTCCTGAAATGTTAGAATAGGTTGCTCACCAGTGAACTGAGCAGTCATTCTTGTTCATAGCAGTGTTGTTCTTCTTGGGTAACTCGGCAAATTCCCTCCATCAGTCAGTGCCACTTTATAAGATATTGCTTTCAGGTATTTTAATTACCTGTTAAGTGTTTCCCATTCATTTCTTGAATGTTCATTTGATCTTTTTATAGGAATACAGTTAAAAATATATTTTATAATCCAAGTACCTTTTGTTTAAGCTCAGTAAAGTCCTCATGTTAGCTTATTATCCCATGTTCCTCATTTCTCTAATCCCTGTTTCCTTTGGGCAGACCTTAGTTCTTTCAGGACTCTTCTGCAAAATCTCACATGGCCCTTCAGAAAGCCGAGCTTTGTTTACAGGGCACAGCAGCTGTGGGGGCCCTGTTGTTTCCCTTCACATAGGTCACATTCTGTGCTCAGCTCTTGTCTCTCTGCCGCCACCAAACCAGCTACGCAGTTTGGTGGTAGAAACAGTCAGGTTTCCTATCACACTGTCCATCCTGGTTTGTTGTCACTCCCTAATCTTATCCTGTACCCTGAAGAGATCTGTTAGGTCTCTTCCACATTTCAAGAATGAAGAAGTTTATTTCCACTTAGCTTTCTGTAGCGTATTTTGTACAGCGATTGTCCTCACTATCAGTCCACCCCATCCAGCCCTCGTACCCTGCCTAATTCCTAGTTCTGATAGCTCAGGACAGAAGTTTTCAGAATTCCCTGTTCCTTCCTGCTCTGCATTCCCATCAAAGGAATGGTGAACATCATTTGAGGCTGAAAGAGGACACACAGCTAAGACTAGGTGGTGATGATGGTTGCTAAAACTTAACAATGAGAAATCAGTGTGTATGAGAAGTTATTCAGGACTAGCACATAGAAATTTGAACCCTATATACTCTGTGTTTTGCCCCCAGCCAGAATCATACTTTGGACTGAAGGTCCCTGTTGGAGACGGAAAGGTGGGAAGTTAAAATCAGCACAGAGGAAGGAAGTACAGGTTTCTTCATCACTTCTCACCAAAGTGCTGTGATAACATAATGAATGACTTCTTTCCATTCTTCACGTGTGGGTCTCTTTTGCTCAAACCCTCACATTTAACAGAGACCCATGCCTGTCTGTATACTGTAATCACACCAGCATGGTCCAAGGGAGAAAAGAAGAAATTGCTTGTTGGATCATTTCTGTTTGGCTGCTTCTGTGGAGTGACCCTGAATAATCCCGTGTACTGTGGTGGCTACACACACATATAAAAAAGGAAAAACAAAATTCCAAATGACATAAGATAGGCAACAGCCCAGTATTTGGTTCTGTTGATTTCCTGCAATTGTGAATAGCTGCACAACAGCTGGGGTTTTATGGTGGGAGCCTGGACTGGTTGTGCTAAGGGAGTGTCAGGCCTGCAACAGATGAGTGTGGAAAAGGGGCAATGGCCTCATCAATCAGAGCAATGTATTGTAAAACAAGCCATTCTGTCATAGCAGCCTCCCAGGCTGGTTGACAGCTGCCTTGAGGTTGGAGATGAGATGCTGATAACACCATGGGACGGTAACAAGACTCTCAGACTTGGACAGAGGGCTGTGTAGCAGGACCATTACTTAAAATGTATTTAGATGAACAAGCTGACAAGTTTTCTATCTTCCACCTCCTTGGGAGTCCTTTTGTTATATGTATCCAATGGGTGAGCTGGCCCAGCTCCATTAATTTCCAAAGCTGGCTGAAGCCGTTGATGGTTATGATGGTGCTCGTCAGACTGTCAGGGCAGGCACGAACTCTGCCGGTACGGCCGTACTTTGACAAACACTCCCCAAGACAACCCCTGTAGCATCACTGTCCTTCTTTTGGATGGACAAAAACTGAGATCAGTGTCACCATAAAGGAGGCTGAAGTTAGGTTGACAGTAGTGGGAATACTTCTTACTGTGTCCCATCTCTCTAAACTGTCTTGCTCAACATACATCCAAAACACATCTTTAAAGGCCTCAAGAGGTGAAAACCAGCAATGCAGCATCCTGACTCAACCCTGCAACCACCTTGGCAACAGCCAAACATGAATTGTGAAGACAATAACAGAACAATAACCGAATAAAGTGATGCCTATCTGACTGTAACAAGCCTGTTTCTGTATCTGTTGGTGCAAGCATTTGCTTTTGAAGGTCTTGGTAAACCTTTTTCACTTGCCTCTAATATTTTGGTGGAATCCTTCTTGCCTATAAGTAATGTGGACAGTACCCTGTTTCTCAGCCTATGGGAGGAACAAACAGGGTGAAGCAAAAGCCCAACATTTCTCCTTGCAGTACACAGCCAGTCCGGTATGTAAGCATTTTGTCTTAGCTGTTTGCTCCAGTTTCTTCACCTTTCTGTTTGTTCTCATCCAGATACACCTGCATACACAGCCAGTGCACATGGAAATACCATGACACACATAAGTTAAGTTTTGCTCAGCCAAGGGCCACAGCTTCTACTCTCTCCAATTATTTTATTCCCTACAGGAGCTTCCTTGCTTATTCCATTTATCCTGTATGGTTCCTAGAAAGCCCACAAGCTTTCACATGACTTATGATAGTCTATTTATCAAACACACTTGACAACAGCTATTAACACTTCCCATTACATCAGTATTTTTGCTTTGCTGCAGAGAGAAAACTTGGGGAGCAGAGGCCATAAATTGCTATCTGAAGCTCACTTAGAAGATCACATGGTTCAGATTAGCACCTAAGACTTTTGCAGCCCATTCCTGTGTCATATCCTTTGCATCATCCTGCTTCTCAGGAACCTGTAATTAATATTTGTTGTTGAGAGTGGGGGTGTTGCACTGGCAGGTGCATCTTCAGTGATAGCTGTGTGGGTCAGACATTACATGTAGATCAGGCTGTCCTTTCTGTTTTCTCACACTGTTTCCAGCCAGTTGCCCTCAGTCCTTTGTGTTATGTGTCAAAAATCCCTCCAAGTTAAAAAAAAAAAAACCAAATTCAGATACACATGGCTTTGTTATAGCTCCTTTCACCTTTGCATGGAGCACCTCACCTCTTAGCTCATAAAACTTCCCTGTAGCCTGGAGCTCACATACGCTTTGAGTCAAGAAGAACTGGCCAGACTGGCTTCCCTCATGCAGTTACATGGTCTTCTCTGCATTTTAAACAGAAAATGTTTGCATAACAAGCTACAGGGGTGAAAAGTATTAGCATTAGGCAAAAGTTGAGCACTGCTAACTTCCAATTTATAGCTATATATTAGCTGTCTTGTCTATGAAACACATTTGTTTTTACAGTTCACCAGGTAACTAAATTATTAAAATACATAACTGAAATTGAAGTTTCCACAGAATCTTACATTAGAAATTTCCAGATGGGTCTTTGGGGTTTTTAAAAATATCAACAGTGACATAACTTGTAAATCATTTTGATATTGCTCAGGATAAAGGTAGTGTATAAACATGAGATTACCCCTTGACCGGATGACCTGAGATAATGCAGACATATCTGGCAGACAGGATGTGAGCTGCTGACTTGATATGATATAAAACTTGATCCTGGGAAATGCCTTGGGTGCGGGAATGAGGAAGTTAGTGCTACTATTTTTAAATGTTGTGAGGAGCCAGAAGTTTGCAGTAGTGCATTTTGAAGATGTAAAACATCCTGTCTCTTCCTAAATGATGTGCAGGGTTTATTTTTCTAAGCAGTGGATTGAGCACTGGTACAGGCTTGTTCAACATCCCAGTGTACTGACTTGTCTTTTTTCCCTAGACAATCAGCACAAGACTGAGCAGATAGTTGGGGTGATACTGGCTTCAGCCATGCACAAACTGCCCACCTGGGAATCAGAGATCAAGCAGTTATTTTGCATTGACTACCAAGTTGTCATCAGCTGACGTTACCACTTGTGGTCACTAACAGTACAGCTTCTGAACTGATGGACTGGCAATAGCAAACACAGAGTGTTTCAGACATGTAACACACACAATGGTCTCCTGCCTTAGATTTTCCTATGGCTATGGGAACATTTCTCACATTTATTCAGTAGGGCCAGACCCTGTCCTTATGCAGTACTGCAACAGCCATTTGAATCCATAACTCAATGCATGTGACCATAGGGTGTTGCTTTGCAGGCAAAGATTATGCTGTTCAGTGGAACCCCAGATTCTGAGAGGATCCAGAAGCTGGCACATTTCCACCTGCAGTCTGGCACTGCAAATGTCAGGCTTGTTCTGTATGGTATTACCTCCAGCACTCAAAACAAAACTAACAAGATCTGTGGACTTCTGTATTTTGTTACTGGTCCATCATGTATGGTTTAAAAATTATGGCATAATGGAGTAACATATTGTCTGTGTATGAGAGATTTATGTAATTACCTTTTGCAAAATGCACTTTGTTCAATGGATGGTAGCATCAGCTCCTCCAAGATGGCGTGGGATTGTCTTTGCCTTTATAGGGTTGGCTACAGATTTATTCTGCTTGCCAAATACCAACTTTCTGAAGTACCCTGGGCTTGCAGAAGTATTTCTCTTTCCTTATTCACTCTCAGAATATTTCTTCATGAGGTCAATAATTTCATCTCAGTGGCAGTTCCACTTTTGAATAATATGTTGTATATACTGTGGGGTTAAAATCAGAGAGTGAGACAGACATCTGTGGAGAGAAGCTAAGTCCAAAGTACATTTGGGAAAACTGACTTCACTTATCTTTGCCGAAGTAGTTTTAAAGGAACCACTTTTGAAAAATGTCATGTGTGTCTTTGTTCTTCTTGTTTGCTCCTCGTTCTCCTTTTAGATGAAAGATGAAATAGCATGATTCATTGTTCTTCAGAGAATCTCTCATTCTCTTATTGATCTGTCTGCTGAAACAGGTTCAGCTTTGTGTTTTCCAGCTCTGCTCTGTCCCTTCACACACAGGCTTTGTCTTGCCTATCCAAACTGGGAGTGAGGCTAGGGTGTAGTCACTGTCTTGGTAACCTTTGGGCTGAGCACACCTTGCTGAGAACACAGTTAGATGACATAGTGGTAAAAATATGTCAGTCATATCTATGCCATGTCTTCAGGGATAGAAATGAAGGTGCTTTGTAATGAATCATGAAGGTATACTTATTTGCTAAGATGTTTACTTTAGCAGTATACCGTGTTTGTTTAATAGAAGTAAGTTCTCAGGTAGACGAAGGAGGTTTTAAACTTTTCTCCACCACTTATGCAAGATCTGCTCACATAATTACCAACAAATAGTATTACGTCACATGTAGCATGTGAATTCTTTGAACAGGCATAGTCTTGTCTAAATCTTGTAAAAATCTTGAAGACTTCTTTCAATTATATCAGTCTTAATGTACCACCTTCTGGCCAGCTAATGGAAACACATGAACTGATCTTCAGGACCTTTCTTTACCTCTGTGACTCTCACAGACATGTGACATCTGGGACCCATTCACTACCATTGTTTTAGACATAAGAGAAGAAGTCTGCTTTTTTAAGTATGTTAAGAGAACAAAAAGTGTTTGCTTCAGTTTCTTTTTAGAGTAGCCATCTTTACTGAAAAAAAACAGACAAAGCAAGCTGTGTTTAAGTGATAAGCAGTGCTTTTACTTGGACTACTGAATGTTTTCTACCTATGACTAGGAGAGTTTAATTCCTTTTAAAATGGACTGCCTCTAATTTATTGGCACATAATTCCTGCCTGACATGCAGTTCTAACAGTTTCTTCAAGACATTAACAACCTTGCCCATGACTTGCATGAACTATGTCTAATTTGGAGTCTGCTGTTCAAATGATAAATTGGTATTAATTGGAGACATAGGCACACAGGCACTTACATTTCAAAGCTATATATTTCTCTTTGCCACAATGTTCTGGTGATTTTTGGATAAGGTGTGTGCTTGTTCTTGACTGTAATTCTGTCTAGGAGTATTAGTACACCAACTCCTACGTGTTTACAGACTAAAAACAAAGCAACAGATCTGGAAAGAACATTTTCTGAATATGGATATCTGCTGCAGGAGTCTAATTTACCAGGTTTGTGCATAATGTGTAACAGATGCTTGGTTTTGTCTTAAGGCTAGCCAGATCCATTCTGATTGCTCAGGCTACTGCACAGTACAGACTGCAGAACATGTAAGGAACTTTTACAAAACTGTAGTTGCAGCTAAGCTCTGTGCAAGAAAAAGGGGAATTGACTGTGCATAGACTATGAATTGCTGATATATTTTTTAAGTTATTCCATACCACATCTAAAATGGCAGTGTTATGGAATTTTTTTTATGAACTAGAGTTTTAACTACTCAATAAACATAACACAATAAAAATACTGAGTATTTTTTATATTAAATCACACAGGAAAGTTCTAAGTTGCAAACTAATTTTGTTACCTTGAGCATTTTCTTTACTCAAGGAATAGTGAAAGAGCTATGATTGAATTAATTAGTTTCTCTAGTTGAATAAAGACAAACAGAAGAGGAAAATGAGTGATAGCTTCAACAAAAACTTCTGGGGTCCTTTAAGATAGCACACAGAGGACTCTCCTTTTCAACAGTTTTCTTGCAGTATGAGGGCTGCTGCAACCTAGCTGTGAGGGCTGTGTCATAATTTCCTTGTATTTCATTTTCAGTTTAGTGTCTGCATGATGGCTTACATTTAAAATTAAATACAGCAGTTCTTATAGAGACTCAAGGTGAAAAATTAATTGAATCTACATTAAATTCACTGTGTTTTAAATAGATCTGGAAGCTCTGTGATATAACTTCTTTGTAGCTTCAGATGATTTCACTTCTTTTGACAATTAAACTTCTTTTGGGACTTGTGATGAATTTGCAGTAGTTAACCAAGCAACAGGCATTGTATTTAACTAGTCACTAACCCACTGCTGGGAACAGTCTATGTAGTACTACTATAATATGGATTTGGGATACAACTATACTAGGTTTAAGCAGGCCAGTGATTTACATGGCCTAAATTTAGACAATCACGTTCAAAGAGGTGTAATGATGTGGTAGAATATGGTGAATTGAAATGTTATCTAAGGATGAATGCATTCAACACGACCTGTGAAGTCAGTCAAGTGGGAGGAGAAGGAATTGGAGAGGGAACCACAGAGATCAGATCTGTGACTTCAATCTTTCATCTTGCACCTTCTTCTGCTTGTTACTTAGTCTGTGGTGATTTAAAAATACCTCTTAGCTGCACCATAAAACATAACTTTTGTACTAACAGTTCAACATGCTGTGGAACTAAATTGCTGTTAAATATTTGTATGTGGTGTGGTCAGCAGCAAGAGTAGAGGGCATGGACTGTGTGAGCAGTCACCTCTTCCACATCAGTACTTAAAAATGCTTAAAAATCTGTCTCGCAGCCTGTTGTGTGTTGCTGATCAAGAGGTTTGGGGTTTTCCAGCCACTCTCCATAATCTTCTTGAAAAGATGCAAGGTGGATGCCTCTTCTTCTGCCTCCAAAATCTGTTCTGAAGCTCATGGGAAGAAAGTGTCTTGCAAGGTTGTGCAACGACAGTTCTACATATTTCCTTAGTGTTACCACACACTGTTTGGTAGCAAAGGTACCTAGGAAGCATGTGGAGGTAATAATTGCTGTCTTCACAGGGATTTCTTCCATGCAAAATAAGCAGGTAGTACCCTCCTGTTGATAAGAAGTCTTCTGTGCTTTGAGCTGTATATTCATGCAGCTGGTTTCCGTGGCACTTCTCTACTGTATGTTTATGTGTCTGTAACAGTAACAGATTTGACCTTCTACCATTAACAGAGCTGTGATAAAAGGAAAGCTTACAAAAACAGGCCTAGATTCATAGCTTGTACTAAACTTGAAAGGCTTTTCAAGTGCATAGATGCAACAGAACTATTCATTGAGTCAGTTCATAGGTTTATATCCACCTCTGTGACATTTACCCACTTACACTGTGTTTGGGAGAGTCCTAGAAATGTGCTGGATACTGAGGTTCAGAGGAACAGTGTTCCACATGTAACACTCTAATAGTCAGAAATTACAAAAAGTGGGAAGAGAACCAGAAGTTGTGATGTGATGTGATTGTGATGAAATGTTTTCCCAGAGCCACATCAGGCGTTGTTGTCAAGGCTGGAAATAAGAGTCCAGTGGTACCACTTCAGAATGATGGCCCACTTGCTTTAAATATCTTTTAAATTACACCATCTGTCTTGGTAAGGTCAGAAACATGACAGAAGAATGTGTACAGACACATTGTATTGACTTGGATATGGAAAAGAAATGCACAGAAATGACCAGATATGGAAACTATGTGAAAGTATAACCTTTGTCATGAGAGATAACTGCACAACAGCCTGGTCTTTGATTTATTCCAGATTTTGTCTATCTCCATTTTCTTCTTCTCTGTCATTGCTTATACAGAGACACCACAGGTTTCATTGCTGGCATGCTCATGACCTGGCTGATCTTTAAAGGCCAAATCTGTATACCAGTGTCTGGTGGACTTTATGTACATTATTTTCTTACCAGGAGCTCTAGAAGAGAACCAGTTACGCCAACAGAAATCTAAGCAGTGCTTCCTTTGTCTGAGGGACTGGTGTAGGCTACATCAGAGAAGTGGGCACCCCTTTGGAAGGTGTAACATGTTAAGGGTATACCTGTAGTACACACTAAAGTTCGAAGAGCTATCTGAATTAAATGTAAATTAATATATTTGGGTAACAGGAACAGTCATGCCATGAAGCTCTGAGCTAATTTCTCTCAAGAGGCAAAATAGATAAGAACTTTGAAAATCCACGCATTTGCTCAGATATATTTCTGAAAGTCATCATCTGCCTTTCTTTTTGAAAGGTATGTAATATCCTCAGATCTTCTTTGTACTTCCATGGCACAGTTATGATCACAAACACTTTGCAATATCAATGTCCTTTAGCAGTTGAATGGCTGCCTTTCCCCCAGGCACAAGTAACATGATACTACCTGGTGGTTTTGGCCAAAGTACTCATGGTTTAACCCAACAGAAAAATGAAAAGATAGTACAATAAAGCTTTCTTTCCTTGTCATGTGAGTCACAAGAGGCCAAACACAACGAGAGGTTCTACACCCATTACAACAATGATGTTTTCCCATTTATCATACTGAAATGATTAATCATTTTGCTGCTGAACACTTGCAAAGACAACAAAACCTTAAGACTCCTGTGGACGAAAAATATGATGCAGGTTGGCCTTTTATTGTTGACTGGGGACCTAAGTGTCCAAATTATTTAATGGCCTGGTAATGCAGATCAGGCATGTATGCAGTAAGGTGCAGCCAGTGCTGGTAGCAGGCACCACTTTGATGAGGGAATGAATGCAGAGATGCAGAGTTGTGTGGGCATCTAACCCTCCATCTAACCTGCAGGGGTGAGGCTGCTCACCCCACAGCTCAGATTGCTGTTGTCAGTGGGAAAGGAGACCAAGCTGCTGTCCCCTTCACCTCCTTGGTTAATCTGTTCCCGTGTTTTGTTGCTGGCTGGAGCTACCTGTCAGATTGGAATCTGGCGTGGTCAGACAATTAAAATATAATTTAATTTTGCTAAGTAAACACGTATCAAATTCATTTGTCTAGGAAAGCAAAGTCAGTCAGTCAGAAAGAAAAAACCAAGGGCTTTCTACTGAACAGTTATGCCTTCTTTATCAGCCAGGAGTCGCTCTGAAGACTGTCCTCACCCCACCAGCAAGCTATCCTCTTATAATCATAGAATGCTTTAGTTTGGAAAAGACCTCTTAGATCATTGATCCTAGCCATTAACCTAACACTACCAAGTCCAGCACTAAACCATGTCCCTAAGTGCCACATCTACACATTTTGGTTTATTTTGTAGGAAGGAATTTTGAAAAACAGGCATGAAAGCAAGAAATTCATCTAGGGACTTGCTTCCTTAAGTGTCATCTCCCAGACCTACTAGGGTGCTGCCAAACTGAAGGACTTGTGCATTTTAAACTTTATCACCCATGTTCAGGAACTCATAAAAAGTCAAGAAAGGAAAAAGCAATTGTCTAAGTCATCCTCTAACAATACGAAGTTTTTTCACTGTGCTATATTTGTCTTTGCAGCAGAGGTGCCAGTATTTCTCTTGGGATGCACACACTATTTCATCTGCTTCTCAGTAGCTTTCTTTGGGCGCTTAGACGCATTAGCATATTGGTATTTTTGTCTTCCTGGCTTAGTCATTCTCTTATAGACAAAGCTAAAAACTTGTCTTTTCTAGAACCACCTCGGTGTTCTTCAAACATTTGTAAAGCCAACCATATGGTTCTTTGGCAGCAGTAGAATGTACTTTTGATTTTAGTTTGGGAAAGAAAGATTATTTAATTTCCCAGGTTTGACACTTCCACGTATCAAATCAAATACAAGTTTATTGATTTTTTCTAGAAAATTAAAATATGCAATTATTACATATAAGAAACCATATTCTTGTAATGATTCTGCTGTATTCCTGGGTATCTGGATCAAAGAAATCAATACATCTTACAAAACTTGTTCAGCTTAGAAAGAAATTTTTTGAGGTGATTTCTGTGCAGTTTCCACAATGAAGTGGCAAGGAGGTCTTGACCTTGTCTGCCTCTCATATTTACCACAGGTTTTAATACTTTATTTGTGGAATTACATTTGGTTTCTGCAGTTCAAAAATTAAGATACAGGAAGGGGGAAATGATAATTGCAGGCAGAGAAGAGGTGGTCTGCTCTTGAGCAACCCTGATCTTACAAGCACTGGAATTTTAGAAATCCTAAAAGAAACAGGCAGTGTTTTCTTGGAAATACCATAAAATCATAAATTTGCTTCAAGGGGCTACATGCTTGATGATCAAAGTCCTGAAAAGACATGAGACAGCATAGAAGGTGTTGGTGTGGACTGAGGATCAGATTATTCTTGGTGGGTTTTTTATTACTTTCTCACTCAGGGTGT
The DNA here is from genome assembly GCA_013398175.1 of Climacteris rufus. Lineage (NCBI taxonomy): Eukaryota > Metazoa > Chordata > Aves > Passeriformes > Climacteridae > Climacteris > Climacteris rufus. Next base: position 171,057 of record VZRZ01007932.1, read on the forward strand.
GGTTGTGGATAATAGTCAGTTGGGTTGTTGTTCTTCCCCTCTCAGATCTGTTTATAGTCTTGTGGCAATACTTAACAGATAAAGAGTCCACCACTGTACCTGGTTGAGTGACCAGTAGCTGACCAGTAGCAAGGGCTACAGACAAGCACTGTGCAAAGCTGGGAGTGAGATGGCAGGGTAGAGAAGAAAATCTGAGAAACTGAGACACTTTGCAATACATGGCTAGTCTGTAAAAGCTGTCTGTTCTTGTTACTGCTTTGTATTAATGTGGTTTGAAAACAAATTGGTATCATTCAGCTTCATACATAATTCTCAGTTGTAATAACCCTTTGAACTTGGATGATGTATTTTGTCCTCAGATCCAAAGGCTGGGTAAACTTACATACAGCTGGAATAAGAGGTCCAGAATGTCAAGTTAGCTAAGACGTTATAATGAGCTCATGGCAGCACTTTGGCTAGCATGAATATTACCTATTTCATATTCTAAATGGTAACTGAAATAAAAATTCAAATTGTCTATTATGGTTGAGGCAGAATGGAAGTCAAGCTCATATTTTTTGGGAACTGGTGGCAATTTAAATAATGACTTAAAACAGTTCATTGTTTTTGTTGTAAAATACGCTCAAATCACAGGTGTACAGCCATACCACAGTGGTACATTTTACACTTACTTTTCACTTGTATGGAAGAATAGTGGCTTATATAAAATGTTGGATGTCTGTGTCTGAGAGAAGCAAAAAGCACAAATGCCAGCGGTGCTGTATCGTGTAGAGCAAACCTGTGGTGCAGCTACAGAGTATAATTTCATGCTGGCTGCTCATTTTTAGCAGCACTCTTGATTCATTAGCCCCGTGGAAAGAAAATTGGAAGAAAATAGTTTAATTTCTGAACTCTGAGAATTTGTGCTCATTTTGGAAAACACCTTATTATCAATGCAGCAATCTTTTCTAGAAGAGCTGGGACTGAAATAGCTCAGTGTGATACAGGTTTCTACAAAGTGTCTTGGCAGAGCCTGAGACTAGGAAAATAGATGTCAAAGATGCCATGTCCTGAGAGAGGATGAGGACAGCTTCCACAACACAAGTCAAAAATATGTTTTTCCTTATCCTAACATACATCCCTAGATCACAGCTTCTCCAAGAGATGTTTCAGAGACATCCAATGACTGTCAGACTCTTGTCCACTGGGTAAGACAAAGAGTCTCTTTATTGAACACATCCTGGGCAAAAATCCCACCTAGGCACCTTTTATGGTGCCATCACCATATCTCCTTGTGCTTTTGTGGTAACAGCAAATGCACAGACAAGTACATGGGGACAGACTGGAGATGTGCTCTTCCTCAGTGTTCATTCTTCTTCATACTGGATTCTTCTCTAGAGCAAAGAGTATGGGGACAGAAAAGGAAAAAAATAAGAAGAGTGAGGGAACACTCCAGGCAAATAACAGAAGGTAACTGTAGAGAAACAATGCATCCTGAAAGCTTAGAGAGGGAAGTTTTAAAAAACCACCATGACATGTGGTTTCTCCTTTAAATCATTATGTTAGGATGAGATCAATATATTCATTGCTGCCATTCCTTTAGTATTTCTTCCTGGATACCTTTTCTGTGTTCAAGTGTCTATTTCTTCATTAATTCTTGTCATACTCTTCAGCATTTTAGCCAAGTCTTTAGACTATGTTATTCTTGCCCAACATATGAATAGGCCTTCCTTGAGCATGCAGACTGTAGTGAAGACTGTGGGGGGCTTTTTTGCAAAGAGAACTGGGTCATTTCAGAATAATTAGCTGAAATTTCCTCCCCTTCCCTCTTTTTTTTAAAGACAATTCCTCGTCTCCCCAGGAAGATGAAGAGATAGATATGGAGGCTGTCAACTGGCAGCAGCTGAACAACACCTCCGTGAATGGCCATTCATCTACCCCAACCACAGTTCGCTTTCCCAGCTGGGTGACTTTTGATGACAATGAAGTCAGTTTTTCACCACAGAGCCTTTCTCCCTTGAAAACAGATACCCCACCTGCAGAAACGCGTGCTCCAGATGTTAACTTTAATCTCACTACATCCTTGAAGAAAAGAGAACGTCCTAAAAGTACTTTGGGAGACCTCTCCAAAATTCAAAAACTAGACCTCTCCTCCATAACCAAGTTGCCTTCTGTTGAAACACCACCATGGAGTGCTACTAATCCCTTTCTGGATGAATCCCTTCGAGATGTCCAACCCTCACCCATCAATCCATTCAGCTCGTTCTTTGAGGAGCGAGAGAGGCGTTCCAAAAGCTCTTCTGTCTCCAGTGCTCCAGGCAAAAGCCAAAGAGACTCTCTCATTATTCTCCATCAAGAGCCTGATACCATCAGTTTCCATGAGGCCAACAAAAGTGTAACCCACACAGATGCTGTAGAGCAGCTCAAACAGCTCCAGATTGGAGACCCAGATCGTGTGAGCAGTTCTGCCTTGCCTGATGATGACCCCATGATGCCATATGATCTGGATGCAGCTTTATTTAACCTGGCACCAGCTCAGCCAAAGGATGGATGGCCAATGATGCTCAGGATCCCAGAGAAGAAGAACATCATGTCATCCAGGCACTGGGGACCAATATATGTCAAGCTGACCAAGAGTGGATGTATACAGCTTTTTTATGAGAAGGGACTAGAGAAGCCTTTTCGGGAACTCAAACTTGAAATCAATCATGAGATTTCAGAGCGCAAACTCCAGAACTACGATGAGAATGGAAGGATACACAGCGTGCGTTTGGATCGCACAACGTACAAGGAGAAAAAGAAGTATCAGCCTAAGCCAGCCATTGCACACATAGCAGAGAGAGAGCAAATTATCAAGCTTGGGACTACAGATTATGAAGACTTCCTTAGCTTCATCACTGCTGTGCAAGACACACTGATGAACTTGCCAGCTTCATCAACAGATCTGAGCACAGTGGGACTGAATTATCAAGAAGAAGAAATCACTGTGGATGTCAGGGATGAGTTTCATGGCATCTTGGCCAACGGAGATAGTGTGATTCTCCAGCACAGTGTGCTGACCCATATCTATGTTCTCAGCTTCCTTTCTGGCCTGGCAGAATGCAGACTGGGCCTTAATGATATCCTGATCAAAGGGAATGAAATAGTTGCAAGGCAGGATATTATGCCCACTACTACCACTAAGTGGATTAAATTATACAGTTGTCGGTTCCATTCATGTGTGGATGAGGATATGTTTAATAACTCCCGTATTATCCTGTTCAACCCCTTGGATGCCTGCCGGTTTGAACTGATGAGATTCAGAACTGTCTTTGCTGAGAAAACTTTGCCTTTTACTCTGAGGACAGCTGCCAGCATCAATGGTGCTGAGGTGGAGGTGCAGAGCTGGCTGATGATGTCCACGGGGTTCTCTTCCAATCATGATCCATTAACTCAGGTCCCGTGTGAAAACGTGATGATCCGCTACCCTGTGCCAAATGAGTGGGTGAAGAATTTCCGCAGGGAGAGCGTCCTCGGGGAGAAATCTTTGAAAGCCAAGGTGAACAAGGGTGCCACTTTTGGATCAACCAGCCTGTCTGGTTCTGAGCCAGTAATGAGAGTAACTTTGGGAACTGCCAAATATGAGCATGCCTTCAATGCCATTGTATGGAGGATAAACCGACTGCCTGACAAAAACTCAGGTGAGTGGTGCATACCATCTCTGCAAGAGTAAACTGAAACAAGTTACGTATTTTGGAAGATAGGAAATACTGCATTTAAATGGTGAGAGATATATCATCCTCTATAGTATATCAAAGGACATAAGTTAGTTGCATGAAACATTTATCTGACTCTTCATTGCAATAGTTTTACGTATACTACAAATATAGCTAATGATAAAAATAGTTTTAGGTTTTCCAGATGCAAAAATATGTGTTCTGTCTGTGCTTGGAGATATTTAAAAGAGGTGTAACTGTGGTACTTATGGACATGGTTTAGTGCTAGACTAGATTCATGCTAGGTTAATGGTTGGACTTGCTGATCTTAAAGATATTTTCCAATCTAAATGGTTCTGTGATTCTCTGATTATGAGACTTAGGCATGAAACGTATCTGTGTGCTTATTGGAAGCAGGACTTTTTCAAGTAACTTGCAAAAGCAAAATTCTATGCTCTGGGGCTGAATAACAGGACCGGATAAATTGCTGAAGTTTCAGCATATGTGATATCTTTTCCATGCATTGCCAAGCATATGGGGCCAGTGTTATATATTTCAACACATATGCCACAATTAATGCCTATAAATTATCTGAAATAGGGATTGTAAGAGAACAGAAGATATTGCTCAACCATTAAAAAAACCCAGACATTTCAGAACACCAGTTCGTGGCTATGTTTCTGTAATCAATGCAGAAAGGCAATTACAGCTCAAACCTGAATATCAACATGAAACCCACAAGTCTTTGTATTTCTAGTAACATGTTCATAATTAAACATTCAAATAATGTAGGCAAGCTATTGGTCCCTTTTGCCATTGTTGCCAGTCATTCCATTTGCTGCCTGTCATCCACGGTGCACAATAAAGCTGGACAACTCAGGTTTATTTTTATTTGTAGTGAATTCTACTTCTTGACTTCTCTGATCTAGAATAGCTTTTTACAAATGAGATGGGCTTTTTAGTATTAATTCTGTAGTAATGCATCTGGGTGACTGGGAGGGTTTCTGTATTCAGTGTTCCCTGAAGGAAATTTCATTGTGATACCCAATTTGGCACTCTCTAAGGATATATGTTTTTCCTGAGTTAGAGTTACAGTGTCACCAAAACAGTGATCCAAGTGTCCTAATCTTTCGGATCATGTTTCAGCCCAAGGACACTAGTTTACACCATAGGTTACAAATTTGGAGGGATATCACTGACAGAAGGGAAGGCTCTGTGTTTCCTGCAGTGTGAATGTAAGAAGACAGAGCTTGGAAACTCAAGAGAAATATAGCAATGAAAAATTAACCTCAGGCTGTTTATGAGCAATAATATGCTTGTGAGGAAAATCTCAATATGCCATCTGCATGAGCTCTGGGAATGAGATGCTGTGAAATTGGGCCTTCTGTCTCCTCTCCAGAGATCTCAGTGTACCATATAGACATTACAGCTGAGGAAATGAAAGCCCACAGACTTTAACACAATCACAAAACATGCCAGTAGCAAACCAGGAGAAGAGGCCAAACTCCTGTCTGTACTGCCTTCTGTGAGGTGATGCTGCCTTAGCCATCACTACTCTGAGGGAGATGTTGATCTGTGCCTCTTGTTTCCTTGATCCCATCTCTCCCACTGTGACTCTTTATTGTATATACACTGTGACAGGGGAAGTACATTACAGATTTGTTGCTGCTGTTGAACGCCTGCCACAGAGCATCTATCCATCAATGTGATTGTGCAAAATGCAGGGCAGTTGGTATTTGTTTACATCCTGAGAGGAAGAGAGTGTCCTCACCCCTCCGGTCAGATCACATGTAATTTCAGGGAAAGGAAGAGCCTTGGAAGCACTGTCTTGGCCAAGACATATGAGATATGTGAGAGGGGGGGAATCCCAATGTGATGACAGGGTAGGCCAAGTGTAGTTGAAATCTGACCTTGCCCTTCAGGGACTATTTCTATTTATTGGTGGTACTTCATCCCATGGTTCTCCTTTGTCAAAGTATATGGCAAACAAAGAGGTATATAAGTGGTACTCAGGAGCAGTCATTCCTGCTCCTTCTTAGATTTGCCTGATGGACGACATACGCTTTTGTCCAAGTGATACCAATGTGAGATCTAACTGCCAACCTTGTATGTTTGGCTGCATCCAGCCCTACCCAGAAGTCATACAATAACCCATTTTCACATCTTTGTAAAGTCCTTGTAAATGATGCAGTTCTCAAGCACTAAACATAAAGCTACTCCCTTGACTAACAATTCATGCCTGTGATGTTACCTGTAACTCGCCTCTAAGAGCACTCTGAGTCTTCTGTAAATGTGTGGTCTGGTAATGAACTGCTCTGATGCCTGGACTCCAGAGCAGGAGTATCACACTGCAGTGGTGTCACACTGCAGCTGGGGGAAATGCTGCAGGTGGCCACAGTCTGCAGCTTCACCTGCCTGTAGAGGCCTTGGGGAATATGCATTGCATGTCTGCCTGCAGCACATGCGCCTGTCTGCCAGACATGCTCACAGGAGTACATGTGTAGGCACATATTATGGGACTCTTTGTTCATCCATGATGTGTACTCTGACACATAGTGCCTTGCAAACACAGTCCTGAAACTCCAGAGGTCTCCCAGGAGAGAGAGAGCTCCTGTGCTCCACTCCCCAAATGCAGACTGGTGCAGTCTCTGTTTAGACTTGAGGAACATGACCCTCGGCCCTGCCATCCACAGGAGAGCACAGCCCTTACCAAAGCTCACTGCTTGTATGCAGGTTGTGGTAGCCTAAGCACCTAAATTGCTAAGAATTTTTCAGCAGCTTTGCTGACTTATCTAAATGTTTTCTTTTTATGCTTTCTAGTGGGATGGGGCCCTTTGCACTCTCATTGTAGGAGACAGTGTTATCAGCACTGTCTGTATTATTTTGTAGCCAAAACATCTACTTATGACTGAACACTGAAAAGCATATGACAAATGAAGGACAGTACATACTCTGACTATGATTTGACCTAAGGAAAAAATATAGACTGGGTTCTATAGACTGGACACATTGCTGAAATCCCATTGAAAATAGATTGTTAAACTTTATTGCCCTTCTCATATTCAAAATTAATATGATCAAAAGAGTTGATTTAAAAAGCCTATTTACAGGCTATTTACAGCTCCAGTTGCTGCTGGCTGAGCTTTGTATGTTCGTGTTTTTTAATCCCCCAGTAGAATACCAGGGAAACATCCAAATAGTCGTCAGTCGTGGGAAAACACTCTTTCTGCAAAGCTCAGATGGAGCCTCTATGCAGAGCCTTGGATCTGGATTTGAACTTTTCTCTAGTTTGGCTGTGGATTGCAGGCATGCTGTCTGGAATACTTTCTGAAGTAAATTAAATCCTTTAATCCAAACATGTTGGGACATTTTGAGTGTCATGAGTCATTTGGAACCAATTCCCTCCAATCACAGTAACACATGCATATATATGCATTTTATTATCAGATCCTCAATTGTCAGAACAAACTGGTAATAGCTCAAGGCAACAAGAAGTGCAAAGCAAAAGCAGTGTGTTGATTTCCTCCTGATTTTACTAAGAAGTGTACCTGTCCATTAGAGAAAGAGCTCTGAATAACCCTGTTGAACAGTCTATAGAGGTTGTGCCCTGTGGGCCTCATACCCAGGACACCAATAAACACTGATGGGCTTGGTAATCTTGGAATAGCTTCAGTGGAGGAGTTGCTTTCTTAATCCGCTCACCTTGCTGTCTGCCATACTGAGCTGGTTTAAATTAATAACTTCCATATTCTTTTGACTGTTGTGCATGGCCTTTTCTGTTAATGTGTACTCCTACTAGCAAAAATTAAAGTATTGAAAAATTGCCTTGTTAATTGCATTTGGGGGCATGGGTTACCATTTTTTTGCCCTTTGTTTCCCCCTCTTTTTTTTTTTACCCTTTTTTTTACCTTTTTTTTGAGCCTATGAATGAGCCACATTTAGTTGTGTTAAAAGAGGTTGTTGATTCCATGTGTCCAGTTTAAATTATGAACAGTTTAAAAGCTCAGCTCTCCAAAGCACCTGGCATGCAGTGTGCTGAAGCCCAGTGAAACACTCCCCAGTGATACCTTCGCACGCATCCACCCCAAAAGCAGCTGAGCGGAGCAGCTCAGGAGTGTGGTGGCCCGAGTTGAACACGCCAGAGCTGTGGATGTGGCTTTCACTAGAGCACAGAGTCACTTCTCCTGGGCTGCTGTGGGTCTCCAGTCTGAAGAAGGGAGGAACCCATGACAAACTAGAGAAGAGGAAAAGCATACCAAAGCATATGAGCAAGAAGGATTACAATGAGGGGTCTGCTGAGAGTGGTACAGTGTGAGGAAAGAGATATGAACGGATGAGGAGCTTGAGACTGGGGGTTGGTTGCCAGTACTGAGTGCTGAACACAGATTTTTTGAGCCCAGAATGACCTGTTTTAGGCATCTTCATAATGCAATATCAGAGAGCAGTGCTGTAACACCCAAGCACCCCATGGCAGATGCTGGAGTGAACTGCCAGCATGGCTGTGCCCACCACAGCTAAGCTCAAGCACTGGCCAGAAGCAAAAGCACTGCAGTGCTGGAGGGCACAGTGATCTCCCTGAGAGCTCCCGGGGCTGTTGTCCAGAAAGGCCTGCTGTGTGGCACAGCTTTTGATCCAGAAAAAGTGTGCTCCAGGTATGAAAAGCAAGGAAGGACTGTCAGATATTAGCTCATTCTAGAACCAGGGCAAATGTGTCAGCACTCTGCTTGGGATAATTAATCCTGATGAAAAGCAGCTGTATCTTAATGATTTCAGAACTTGAGCATCTATAACTGCTTGATACTGCACCCATTCATTCATAACTTGGCTCCAGCTGTGGTGCTGCCTATCAGTGTGGTCTCTGCTGAACTGAACAGCCTCTTATTGGATTTGCTGCACACACCTAAGTTTAGAAACCTTCCAGTGGTTTGGAGAACTCTGACTAAACTGTTTTGAAATATGAGGCTGACTCTAGATGAAATTCTTAACCAGACTTATACCAAGCGGAATTTTTTTTCCAGCTCTATTTCAGAGGTTAAGTGGGATGTTGCAATGCCTAAGCCCACTAAAGACTGCTCAATTTCATCCTGTTGGGACAAGTAATACTTCAAAATCCCACCTCTTGCTTTTCAAGCTTCAGCTTAACAAGGCTGACTTTTGAGCTAAGCAGGTGTATTCCTGCTTTTCTCAGTGGGAGCTTCTGGACTTTCCCCACCCAATTCTCTTTACTCTGCCTGCCCTCCTCCTTCCTTGTCTCTGTCCTGTACATCTTGCTGACTTGTATGGGGAAGAACTTTCCCAGTGAACAAGTAGTCTGAAATCCTAAAGCCTATAATAAAGGCAGTCATTTATTTATACATTCAGTTACACATACATAGATGATAAGATCCTTTCAGTCAGAAAACCATGTGTGGCTTTGAAGGCTTTTGTTCTGATTTTGCAAATAGAGAAACTGAGACACAAACATTAAATTACTTGCTCAAGAGCTTAGGGAGTTGGCAGCAGTCAGAAAAAATGCCAACCTAGTTTGACTAGAAGTCCCTACTTTAATTTTGAAACATCACTGCTATCCTGCAAAACAAAGGGGGGAAATAATAACAAGGGTTTTTTGTAGATGACAGAGCTAAACATGGTTAATTCTTCTCCTTGCCATCCTTCATGACTAACCACCTTGTCGTGGGTTCGAGTGAGGAATAAATGGTCATTCTGAAGCTTTGCACAAATTTGCTTTTTGAACTCAGGAAAGTTGTTTAACCTTATCCAGTATATTTTCTTCTGCTAAAAAAGGGGGTAACAATTTCAAATAAACATGAAATATTTCCAAATCCCTCCTTTCCTTACTACTATTTTGTAACATTTCAGAAGGATGTGCCACAATGTACTTAGCATGTGACAGACATTGAGGGCATCAGAAGAGGACAAATACCTTTACCCTACTGTGCTGGATTTACTTCTTGTATTTTCACCCACTAAAAGCAAAATAGAGTGTGTGGCAGTCCGTTTTGCATTTTATTTAATTCCTTTGGTAACTTCAACTGCATTGAAACAGGTAAGATATTGTCACTGATATGAACTAGTTCACCTAGGGAGATTCTCAGTTTACTGCAGCCTCATGATGCTGCTTTCTCCTGCGTGTGGTGTTTTCTGATTCATCCAACACAACTCTCATGACTGTTTGATCTCTTTTTCCAGCTTCTGGCCATCCTCACTGCTTCTTCTGTCACCTAGAGCTTGGCTCTGACCGGGAAGTGCCTTCCAGTTTTGTCCGCTATGTAGATGTGGAATTTGACATGCCCACCACCTCTGCGTCCAAAGCCGCTGTTCGCTCCATCTCTGTCGAGGACAAGACCGATGTGAGGAAGTGGGTCAACTACTCAGCACACTACAGTTACAAGGTAAAACTGAGCAGTGGCAATCACCATGGTTACTTTGCATGTTTTGTTGTCTTGAAAAGCGTGGGCAGGCAAATAAAATACCATGGACAAAAGAGAGGGGAATTTGGCACATGCCAGGCTGTGTGCAGTAGCTACCCATGTGCAGCTATTGATTCATGGCAAATAAGCAGTGGATTATCCTTCAGCAAAGATGGAATAAACTTGCTGGCAGTTGCCTGTGGAAGAGTGTGCACACGGCCAGCTCCTGGGGATTAGCTAATACGGTGAGAGTGTGAACACCAGTTTTGCTGCTCTTCATAGTGGGAGTGCTACCATGGGAATAGTACAGCATACAAAAGGATCACATGATTTCTCTGCTTAAATATTTCTTCCTCCTGCCTGTCCTAAGCAGAGGAGCAGATGGGAAAGTACACTGTGTATATACCTGCCAAAATATCTCAGAAAATTTGCATGTTAGCTGAATACTCATCAGAGAAGTTTGCATCCTACCTGCCTTCTTTAAGAGCAATGATGAGAGATTCTGAAAAGACTCTCATGGCAAATATTTTTACTGGTAATTGTAATTATATTTTTAGTAGTCTCTTAAATTTCCTGGAGATGGTATTTGATCTTCCTTAGTATCCCCTTTAAGAACTAAACATTGGATTATTCCTGAGTTTCTGGAGATGTGGAAATTTAGAACACAAACATAGATCCCCTTTGGCCCTGTCCCAATACAAACTGGTATCTGTAGGCCAAAGCACCTCTGAGCCTGAGGACAGCAAGAAGTGTGTGGCTATTTGGGATGGTGTTAGGCAGTGTTTCAAGGAGCAGGGAGTTTGATTTGATGATTCTTATGGGTCCTTTCAAATTCAAGATCTTTTAGAAAATTAATCTGTTTGCTTTAGGCATCAGTCATTGCAGAATTTAAAATCAAGACTGGTTTTCTGCTGTCACTAAGGAAGCTATCTGCAGATTTGGTTTTGGGTTTGTATCCAGAGTACAACTGGGAATGGTAATGAACATAAAATCATGTGAGACCAGTTCTCTGCATAACATTATCTCTTCTGGAAATTATTTCATTACACTGTTGAATTGCAGAACTGCTTGGATTAGATGGAAAATCCTTATAGTAACTAAAATCCAATTTTCCCTGATCCTCAGCCTATTTTTCCTCACAATCCTCTCAGTTCACCAAGAGTTTCTTCACCTGAGCAGGACAAGAACCACCACTGAGAAAGATTTTTGAACCTTTTGTTTTCCTTTCTCATTACAAATGTTCTCCCTGTTTTTCTTCTACCAGGTCGAAATAGAGCAGAAAAAAAGCTTGAATGAGGATCTGAAGGGAGAAAATACTGCAAACATCAATGAATGTGCCATGCAGTAAAGGAAAATCAGTCTGCAAGTTCCAAGAGGGGTGGTCAAATGAACAGACCTGGAAGAAAGGACTTGCAGGGGTTGCATATTTTTCTTTTAAAAATTACGGACTACTACTTTCAAAATAATGCTCTGGAAAGTATAATTCTTTTTCTTTGTGATGATTCATACTTTGAGAAGAAGGTGGTCAGCAGTTTGTTTAGAGCAGATCCATGGGCTTTTGTTCAAACAATATAAGTACAGTTGTACAGTCCAGCCTGCCTTTTTTGCCTCTTCACCATGTAGGTTCTGCACTGAAGTATGGTCTGGCAACGATCCCAGCCACACCAGAAAATAGCCTTTATCTCACAATCTTGCCCTCCTACATTAAGTGTTTTGTTTCAATGCCTTTTAGTTTGGTCATTGACTCAATCGCTTCCTTTTGAACTGGCAAATAAAATCCAGGGAGCATGAAAAATTATATAGAATCTCCTTTCTGAAATGGTCAACAGAGTGAAAACCCTGAGCATCGTTCTGGAGAATCAACACACTCTGCATCTTAAACATAGAGAATGAGCTCTGTGTTTAAGCAGATGAACTACAGACAGGACAGCTGATGACAGAGGTGCTCTGCTCACCCCTTCCTGTCTCATCCCCCGAATGACGGCATGTCACTGCACATTTTCATGGGGTCTGCACAAGTTACAAGGAAGCCTCTACAATTTCTTAAATTTTTTACCTTTTAGTCTGAGCCATTCTGGTATCTTGACTGGACGTGGTTATGGCTGCTAGCAATAGGGAATGTGTATTACAATAGTGGAGATACCAGAGGGACTTTGCTAAGATTAGATCATTCCTGCCTAGAAAGATATTTAAGGGAAAAACATGGGGGTTTAGTTTTGGGTTTGGGGTTTTTTTATATGTTTTCTTGGATGGGTAAAGTGGGTGGTTATTGAAAATGTCAGAACACAATTACTTTAACAGACAATGTTGTTTGTTTTCCTGAAAATTTCTGGATGTCTGTCCAGCACAATATTATTTTCATGTTCTATCTTGAACCTACAATATAAGTAACTGTATCTTTATAAAAGTCCCATTAACTGGGCCCCAAAATCTCTTCCCAAAAAATAACAACAAGCTTCTATCCTGGAGACTTTTTATCCCCACTTAGCTGAAAGTAACAGCAACTCTTAAAACTTCTTTCTAAATAAAAATGCAGAAGACGAGTATCCCTTTTTACTTGTTTCTACAGCTTGTGTAATATTTTTTCTCATAATTTTAAACGTAAAGTAAGTAATTTATTAAATCATTTATCTTTTGAAAGGTTACTACTGACTTAAAAATACACATTTGGAAAGCCTTGGCAATGTAATTTAAAATAATAATGAATTAAAATGAAGGGTTTTTTAAATAAATTTATTTCATTTTACATTTAATATAACAAAATAGTTACACTCTTGATTTACTGCTTTCACTGTGACTCCTTACCTTGATTACTACAATGTTAAAATCCCAAATAAAGCATGAGATTAATTTCATTGAGTCTGAAACTGGTAGAGGTAGAATTTAAAACAAATTGTAAGGAACTTATGTCTTTTTATGTGCACCAAAATTTCAAGCCTGCATCACCCTAGTGACACATACTTACACAGGTACACTGCTGTAAATATGTAAAATCTCAGTCCTACTAGGACTTCTTAATAAGCCTGTAATATTTCATTTCACATAGCCCTTTTGTGGCCCAGGATGCTGCTTGGAGCACACCAGTTAGTACTAAGCCTTTGCAACATCTCTCTGTAAATGGAAGAATGATACTAACTTTTATGAAGAATTGTGAGATCAATGGATTAAAATTACTGATATTAATAATGATAACGTCTATAGGTTGTGAAATACCCGAGAGCACGGGGCTGAATTTATGACTGAATCTCAGCTGTGTTACAGGCTGGCTGTGATGAGCTGCATGGCAACTTCTCTCTACAAAATTCACTCTTCTGTTCAAAGGCAATCAAAGAACTTCTGGGTGTTTTTCTTGCTTTTCACTGCAGGTCCTAATGTACAGTTTCTGAAATCCCAGGACCAAGAAATCCAAGAAAACCAAGCTGAAAGAGTGCTGAGGAAATGTGAGAATGTTTTGTGAAAGAAATTGAGATTGTCTACTCTGACCTGCAGGCTCAGTGTCTGAATTTTTGCTTTTTGCCTCCCAGCTCATGGAAAAACAAACAAGAAGTACAAATAAGCAAAGTTACGTTGTACCCTTTGAGAGGGGAGAAAATAAAAGGAATATAATTTTCCACCTCTGTTGAATTGTTAAACTATTCAGCATCTGTCATACTTCAGCCACAGAATAGTCTGTGCCTCAGAAACTGAAAGATAAACATATTGGAGGTTTCTGTGTTTACTTAATTTCTTTACCACTTCACCATAGATTTTTTATTTAATTCAGAATCAATGAATGAAAGTGTATGGACCTGATTCTAATGTTTCTTAGGTAGGTAGTTATATTAGAAGTATCTCTTTTAATTGTCATGAATTTAAGCAGGCAAAACTGGAAAAGTGTTCTGGTTTATATGAAAGCTATTTTAATCCATTGAGATCTCTGGAGAGTGTTTTTAGATGTACTTGCCACTGAATTTTCAGGAGTTTAGGATGAATACCTCAGCCAGAGTTTCAAAAGATCTTATTTCCTATTAAAGGACTGGAGTAAGTCATCTGGTTTTTCAAAAAAGTGCTAACAACCAAAATCTTTAGAAAATCTAAGTGTTGGTGTCGCTAGGTGTCACAACTGAATTATTTTTTCAGTCCAGCACCATTAAAAGCATTGAGAATTTGAACACTGGGATCCTAAGTGCCTTTAATGAGGTCACCACTGTTTTTTATTGATTAAACAGTGCCAATTTTTCAGTGTTACACACTGTCACATATTAACTTTATGTACATGAACCATATCCTCTTCAACTATATGAGTAATTTGGACAGATTGTTGATTGGAGGGAAGGGAAAAGATCTGAGAAGTCTGTGAGTTTGAAAGTAGCAGGAATTACTTAGATACAAGCTATGACTGTAGTGGGGATGATTTTTCTGTTTTATCTTGCAGAAAAACCTCTGTGACTAGTTTCAGATTAATACTTCTTTTGAGAAAGATGCAGTCACTGTCCTTTGGTATATTTGAAAGCTTTGTATTACTCAAACACTACATGCAGGAAATGTGCCTTCAGGGTAAGCATACATTTACTCCCTGAAGCTATTCTCACTTTCATCCCTCTTTCTATTTCTCGTGGTTTTAATTTTTGTACTGTGGTAAGACTTGAGGTATTGTATGGAATACCAAGAAAAATTAAGTGTCTTTGATCACAAAGGGTGAGGATGAACAACATCTCCAGGCAGATGAGCTTTTCTTAGTTAATGCCTCTTACATTTATTAACTGTGGACACTCTGCTAGAAAAGGAAAATGGGTAAATTCAGCTGAAAAATAATATAACTGAATGATGTTATTTTTGTTCTTTATTTTATTTAGACTCAAGTTTAGTCGTCCTATGAAGGAGACAGATATAGCAGTATCATTAGAAACAGTGCAGAAATAATTTTCCTTTTCTGGTGGGTTGCTGATTAACATATTTACTTGATAGGTAAACTTGTTGGTTTTACCTGTCCACATTATTTAGTAGCTGCTAAAACTCCCTCTTGAACATTCACCTCCCAGGATACAGAGCAATTGCATGCAAAAGAGCACAAAAGCAAGTGGAAAGGTATACAAAGTTCAGCCTGGAGATGCTTACTGTGTTCTTGCATAAAATTCTCAGTAATGTCCTTGGCCCTTCAGTGCACTAATCAAGCCCTTGATAGGTCACCTCTGGTCTAGATGGTGAAAAATTCCTTCAGTGACTCTTAGCAGTTCATGTTTATAGCTGTATTGATCTCCAGAACTGACCAGCACAAGAATTTGCAGCACACAGAGATCACTAATAGATGAAGTAATTACCCTCTTCTGCCACTAGAGTTAAATCCACATCACAACATGTCTGAGATAAAAAAATGTGTCTGATAATAGGCACAACTGTTCCTAACGTTCCTGTTTTGTTCAGCCAGCCAGCCACCCACTCACACAGTCATCCATCCATCCTCCCAACCGTCCTACCCTCCCTCCCTCCCTCTCTCTCTCTTTCATATTTGCAATTCATTCTTTGCACTATTGACATTGATTGGTTTAATTATTATTTTGTAACATGTTCCTACCTTTTTATTTTGTAAAATAAGTAAGTCTATACACTGGCTAACTTTGTAGAAGTGGTTTATTTTTTTTCTTTTTATTTTGTCAGTTGAAACGGGATGTCATGTTTTGTCTAAGCTATCTGAAAATTTAAATAAATGTTAAGATGAAACAGCATATCCACATATTCTTTGTGAAATTGAAGTTGTATGTGCTGTATATTCTGAAAAATCAGAGGTCTTGAATTCAGAAGAGGAAAGGGAATGTTTTGAATGGCATAAAGGACAACATAAATTAGAAGTAAAATGACTACATACAGAAAAGAGATTATTTCATTTGATCATCCAGACTGAGCAATAGACTGCCAAGGAAATGGAGCAGGCCTAGAGCTTGGGCCACATAACAGATGTTTGGAGCAGTACTGACATAATATGGAAGATGGTCCATCACTTGAACAAATCCATCCTGAAACTAAGTAATTGAGGATTGAAGCGTCTGCTTAGTGATCTCTTCTGTTCTTTGACCACTAAAACCAGGAGTACATGAAAGGGTGATATCTTCCAGTGATCAGAACATCTGTTTGCAAAGCAAGTATAAGGTCTATAGTACTCAAGAGTCCTCTGCTATGATTTTCTGTGTTCTTTCAAAGTTGAGTAAGCCATGTGTCATTTCATACATCTTTCCACTTCTCTCAGAGTCACTGAGACCCACTTCAGTCTGCTGTTTTTCTCAGGAGTATTCCTTGTATCAGACTGAAGAGCTGGGCACTCTCTTGGCCATAGAAAATCAGATAACCATCATAAGTGCTGTTCAGATTATTGCTCTGAGCTCAGTACAACTGACAGTAAGTCAACCATTTTACAGCATCAGAAAATGGAGGCACACATGGAACAATGCCTCATGTACATTATTCAAGAGTAAATCAGGTCAGCCAGAAGACACGAGGAAAGTTAAAAAAGATTCAGGGGCTATTAGTAATAGCAGTTTATTTACTACAATTCAGATACTCAATGACTTTTGGAAATGAACATGTAAAATTGGGAAGGTAGGATTATATTAACCATCATAGCTTGCTAATATGCATAATGTTTTTAAAAAGAAAGACTTAAAGAAAATTTTAAAAATCTAACCAGGGAACTCAAAGCTCCTTGGCCATTGCACAGTCCTTAGAGGTAAGCTGAAATAACACCCTACAAGAGATGGAGAAGTCAGAGTGCCAGTGCAGTGTGTACCCAAACAAAAGACATCACTAGAGTGAGATAGCACAATTTGCAGAGGGAAAAAACCAGTTTTCTTTCAGCAGTCTTAGTTGCCGTGATTGCCCTCACCAACTAGTCCAAGTATGTTGTAAATTTGTAAGACAAAAAGTGCTGAAGGTCAGCTGAGGTAAAGCAAAAGATGGAGGAGCAGCCCACTGTTTCAAGCTTAGATGCAGGTCTGGGTCACAGCAGATATTTGAAACATAAAGTGCACCAGTCCCAGAAAAAAATCCTGTCCATTTTGGTCAGAAGCCTAACAGCAACTGCTGTATATAAAAAAGGAATTGGAATAGTGTTTTATGCACCACCTATCAAACGTCTTTCTCAACCCTGAATAATGGGACAGCAAAGCCTAATGCAGAGGGCTGACTGTAGTACTGCCTTCAATTGCACAGCAGTGCTGCAACAAGTGGCAGACACATGCTGGGGTTTGGGAACTCTGGGCAGACTGGTCCTTCCCTGGTTGAGGGCCTTCTGCAGCCTCCCAGTTGTTACTACCCCAGAGGCTGTAGATAAACTGGGAGGAGTCAGCTTGGCCTAAAGAACTTCTGAAGGAAAAGGATCAATACAGTGTGAATACAGCTGAAAGTAACTTTCTAAATGGAGAGCTTCTTTTGCAAAGGTTTCCCTGATGCAGGACTGAAATGAAGAGCTCAACTCCTCTGTGCAAGTAAACAAATTTGTTAGGGCATGGTCAGCTTGGCAATTATACTAATACATAGAGTACTCAGATTAAAAGGGAATGAAGTGGGAGAACCTCATGTCAGTGCACAGATGCAGGCAGAATAGCAGAGTTCTGATTTCAAGGGAAGAGAAAAAAAAACAAAGTTGCAGACAGTTTTCAACTGCGATTAATAGAGTTCAACCACTACAGCATCCCTTGTCCCCATACGTCTTTTATCAAAACCTTGCTTCTCACTGCAGGAGTCAGGAGGTTTGCTTGATTTTTTTTCCCAAGCTGTTGCAGGTACCCTTTGCTGTGGCAGTCAAGAAGTGACAGTTGCAAGGGGAATACCCAGGGGAGTGCCAGTGGCAAAATGGGGTATGCTGAAGTTACAATCTCAGCAGAGAAAAATGTGTGCTAATACCTCATGAAGTCCTTGTCAAGTCAGGAACTATGCAAAAAAAAAAGTGACCTGGGGAGTCCCAGTCTACAAACACTGACCCTGGGAACAAAGGAAAAAATAATGTAAAAATTAATTTGAATGTTATGAAAGATTGGAAGGCTTGTGAACAAATAGAATTAGATTTGGATCTGAACCATGTTGTTAAAATCAGCTTTCAAATAGTACAAGGCCAGCAGACACAGCATGATGAAACTGTGAGTTGACTGACATTTCTACTTGGTAGGTTGGGGTTTGTGGTATGGGTTCTACCTAGAGAAGTGAACCACAGTCTGTAACAATAAGGCATTTAGCTGCGTACTCACACTCCCTGGGTTCCCACAAGTGAAGGGACTGTTGCTCTCTAGTGGTCACTGCCAGGTTGTTGCCTGGACTACTGACCTGCTGCATCAAGCAGCCTCAACAAATCACAAGTCTCACTGTTTTTCAGGACTGTGAACCCCATGCAGAATTTGGACCGTCATTAACACACCAGAAAACAGTCTGATCTTAAAACTGGATGTGAGACTTGACTACCTTAGCTGATTCCATGTTTAGCTGAGGAAAGGACAACAGACATTAATTTTTCAGTGGTGTTGACTAGTCTTTTCATGCAAGTAGTCCTTATCTGTCTCCACAGTCATGCATATATTCAGTTTAAATTTACATCCATAAAGCATTTCAAATACCTCCAATAAAAAATTCTGTAATAGGATAACATTTAACTACTGTCTATTAAAAACAAAATCATACATGTGTGTTGTATAGGCATGCACAGACCTATAAAATCTTTCATTGTATGATGGAAAGAACAATTTGACAAAGAAGTTTGAGCTTTTTATTTTCTGACCACTCTTTCATAAAACAGCCACCCCCCACCACCCCCAGGTAAGCCAGTGGCTCAGTGCAAGTCCAGGCAGCCAAGCCCACTAATCCCATCTGGTCAACCCCCATGCAGCTGCTTCCTCATTCTGAAGTACTAAATTCCCAGAAGCTCTCATAAATTTGCATGAAAGATGTCTGCAAACACCTACTGTTCCTGTGTGTGCCCCAAACTACCACAGTGCTATACAGCCAAGTCCAGCCTGGGTTTTCAAGCCAGGCATTCTCCTAGTCTCCCTCTCCTGAGGATTCCAACCTGCTGCTGTGCTCACAATGAGCATTGTGTACTATAAATCTGCTCACTGGTCAGAACACTGCACTGCTGGGAAGCGAAGGGGTTTGGGATCCCTTTCTCCTGCTTGTTTGAGGCTATCTAGAGGGTCAGTACAGAAGTGGAGACAACTCAAGACTGAAAAGAAGGATTGAAGACTTTGAGGATTTAGAGTACTGACCAAATTTGTCAATCCTGGACTGCAGTTTATGAAATTCTGTTGAGTGTATTATGGAAATAGTCCTTGGAGCAGTAATTAGACATCAGACCTACTCTCTCCCCCCAGACAAATTGCTTTCTCTTTTGAGCTCACTGAATCTAGAAGGCCTGTTGCCCAGTGAAAGTACTCAACAGGATAAACAATAGCACCGTTTGAGGCTGTTGTGTGCCTTATGTGTTTGCTGAGGTGCTATGGAAGTGGAAGTGTTTAAATACATCCTTGTGCTGTATTTTCTAAGAAGCAAGTTGTTATAAAAAGTCTCCTTCCAGAAACAAAATCATCCTTCGGTATTAGAGCCTGGCAAGAATACAACTATATGCCTTTGAATAACAGGGGCAGTTTTCCTTCCCATCTACAAAAAAGCACATGACAATCAGTTTCAATCTCTCCTGAAGTAGTGTGTTACCAAATTTTTAGGTTTAAGAAAATGGTATATTAGTTACTAATATTCAGCTTACATTAATCATTTAATATTTACTATGCATTGAGCCTACTTTTATAGGAGTTAAAGCCAACAGTCATTGCTCTCAATGCAAGGAAAATACTGGACAACTGTAGCTCAAAGAGGGAAAATCTGAAAGCATATTTCTCTGATTTGTTTTTTGCTGGGGTTACTATACTGCCATAGGAATTCTGCCTCCCTCTTGTGGCTACATCTTTTACTTTCGACTTGGAAAAGAAACATTTACAGTGCAGTCACAATCAGAGTTCACAGTAGTTACCTTCCTGATATGTCTCCTCTTTGAGTTTAATAAAAAAGCCCCGTAATGTCTGGATTCTCCCATACCAAAGCAAAAAAAAGTCTACCTAAGAGAAAGATTCTTTTTCACATTCATGTGGGAACAACTGAACATTTTTTATAAAATGAGTGGTAATTCATGCTGGTTACATTTTGTAATTGGGTCTGAATGTTTGAATTCAAGTCAGCCAAATGTAGGAGCTCCACCTATGAGCCACTCAGATGTACTTCATGGAACATGATATTTTCAAATAGTGCAAAAACTCGTGGCTTATATATATTAAGATATTACTTTCTTCATTCCTATAAACTTCCATTTAAGTATTACCTAGTCGTTTTCAAACATTAAGAAATCAAGCTATCTGAAGAGTTAAATAAAGGACTGTAGCTCTCAGATTATAGAAAACCAAGATAGCATGAAATGGCTGCATTGGAATGATAGAGCCCCAGCTGAATGCAGATCTAATGTCCCTCCATTGCTTCCCTAACACAGAAGAACATCTTCTCCCTTCAAAGTCCTTAGCACACTTACAGCATTTGCAGGGTGACTTACCTTGAGTGTGCCTGCTCTGTGCCCTTCATCATTCCTTTGCAATTTAAACTGATATCAATATAGCACATTGTAACCTGACAGAACATTCAGAAAGAGATGTGAATTTTATCTTGAAAGCCATAGCTAGAAAGTGGGCAGGAGGAACACAAACATTTGCAGCCAAAGTCTACAGTAATGGAAAGAGAATAAGCTGCACAGTTTAAACACTGGTCGTCTTGTTTTGTCAGGTCTAAAAGAAAGTGACCTTCTAGTTCTACACCACTGTTACTTGGTTGTATCCTCCAGCTTCGTCTCCAATTTCACCTGGCTTTGGCAGCAGGGCAAGGGACTTGCTTAGAGCACTCATATATTTATGTAACTGTCTGGATTATGTGGATAGTGACATTATCACTTTGGCTTTGAAGGTACTCTCATTTGCTTCACATTAGATGATACCCATCAGCACCTCCTTGACAGTTGGCCAGTGAAAACATTCATGTGAGCTGAGTCTAGCTGAGCTCAGAGTACAGACTACAGGGGCTGGCTGCAGTGACAGCTAGAACTTCTTGGGAAAAATCAGTCATGGTGCCTACAGACCACATCCAATAAAGGCAGCATTGGGTTCTCACCCTATAATTGTTAACACTGTGTCTGCATCTGAACAGATGGGTCAGAGTATGGATCAATCTCTCCAGCAAAAAAGTCTATAAACTGGAAGTTCTGAAAAGCGTATAAACTGGAAATTCTGTTTTCAGGTGCTCTGCTCATACCATAAAATAGTGCAGGTATTGAGGATGTGATGGGATGCCTCAGGAGAAATATTTTCTTTCAACAGAGACACAGCCCTGCTGACTGCTAATCTGCCCAGAGCCTCTGTGGGAAAAATGAGATGGCTGATGTCAGTAGGCCATATTGCAAATCTAGGAAGATCTGTAGTGGAAGATGATGCTTAAGATGGAAAAACTCCCTTTTGTCCAAAGCAGCAAGGCAGGGAGTAGGAACAAGCAGCTGAGGTAAAATGTGAGCTCCAGTCTATAAGCACAGCTTCCCATTTTTTTTACGTTTACAGCTGTCCAAATCTTGGTATGCCAAAGACTCCAGGTTATACATCACTTACAATGAAGACTGCAGCAGAGAGGAGCTCTGGAAATGGGGCACAGGTTAGGAATGGCAATAAATGCCTAGGGTCCTATACCTCCATTACAGGACGCACTGGACTGGCTCATTCTTGCTGTTTTCCTTTCTCTCAAAGCCAGGGACTCCAGCTGCCCAGCAGATCCCACACTAGTGCAGTTCTGCAGTTAGATAATTAGCCACAGAATGAGAACTCCACATTAACTGCTCATAAGCCATAGGTTGGTTCCAGCTGAGTTTGCGTTCACTATTCCTGGCTTAACTCAGCCAAAACTGAACTGGATTTGTTTTCTGCAAATTCCACCCAGTCCTGTGAAAAACAACCCTAGGACTCATCAAGGGAAAAAAAAAAAAAAAGAGAAAAAAACAAATTTAGCTTGTCTGTCTGATGCCTCTCATGTTGAGTCCCACCAGAGGGGACATAGGATCACCTCTGAACAGGCTGCAAAGTGTAGGACAAACCCATGGTTTTCCCATGGAAGTTGTACACTCCTTGCCCTTAAATCAGCTCTGTGAAATTCTCAGCAACCCAGAAGCAGGTGTGGATTTCAAGGCAACTCACTTGGGCACCAAGGACCAGAAGTATTAAGTGGGAAGCAGTGAGCATCCGAAGCGGAGCAAACCTGTCTTGCACAAAAACATTTTTGGCAGCCATGTGAACATGTGGCTGAGGGACAAACCACTGAACAAAATACACCACAGCACATCTCTGCTTGGCAGCAGCAGCCTGTGTGGTGTCCCCCACTCCGCCAGCTCTGTCAGGGAAGCTGAGGCTATGCAAACACACACATTCCCGAAGGAATCATAGGGTTATCATGCACACAAACCAGCACCGTGCCACAGTTACACACTGCATTATTTGTATTCTGGCACAGCCCAGGTGAATTACTTTATCTTAAGTCACCACATGGAGCCTCAGGTATGTAAGGTTTCCAACAGCACACTATATAGGTCACTCTGCAAATTTTTCTCTATGGATATTTCACTCTCTGATGCTGGTATATATGAGGAATAACTTTGCTAAAGTTAGTTCTGCTGTGGACCTTTGCACATCATAGCTGTTGGCTGGAATAAATGGCAGCAATCAGTAAAAACATTTATCGGCATGCTAGGTACAGCTCTGCTTTGGATCAGTAAAGTAGGACATTGCATGTAAGGAGACTAAATCTGTATTTTAAGTCTGCCTTTTTTTGTTACCGGACTTCTTTGTTGTTTGGTTTCATGCATCAGAGCCAGCAATATTTTGGCTGTTGTCACAACATCATCACAGTTGAGTAGCTGTAATTCATAACAGTCACAGTCTGAGTGAATAATGTTACTACTTAAAAAGAACTTCGGCAAGGTAGTAACGCAGAATGTGTAACTCAAAGGTGCTCCTTTAGCTCACACTCTTTCAGAGAGACTCTAACCTTCAGAATTTTAGGGACTTTTTTAGCTATTTAAGAATCGGTACTCTGTATTCAAATTATGAATCATTCAGTTTGTGGACACCTAAGCATTAGGTCAAACATGCACACATGCGAAAAATGAAAGGACCGTCTATGCTCTAAGACCAGCAATCTTCCTGCTACAAGCAATACAGCTTGATTACAGCAAGTGGGGTGTGCATTTTAGTAATGGCCAATTCTTCTCTAATAAAAGGAAGCCTGGAGACTTTTCTACATGACAAAACGTTTGGCAACAATGTTGTTTTGAAGCATTTCCTCTTCTGGTCACTTATTTCTACTCCTGTCAGCTCTTTCAGTCACACTAACCCGTCTTTTGTAGGGTTGCCCTATGAACCAGATCAGGAAACTGATCCAGGTTAAAAATTAGCCAGCACAGGGGAAAAAAAAAAAAAAAAGGCACAGCAAGGAACTGGCACAACGGCAAAAGCAGAGCATGGTGGCACAGGGACAGAACGAGCATACAGTGGTGTGGGAAGGAAGTACGAATGTCTGAAATCCTCATTATCACTGAATACTTAGGGGTTGTGGGAAAAACTGAATCAGTGTCTCGATTAAGTTTTGCCTTTACAAATTAAGCATAGTTTTGTCAACCAGAAAATTGAAAAAAAAAAACACATTCTCTGGTCTACAGAATCCATGACGGCAAAAACCTCTGCTAAGGTGTAAAATAAATGCAACACATGGCAAGAGCCTGGAAAAGAGCTACTTGTCTCCTCCAGCTGTAGCTGATCATTTACTAGAAACAGCTGTTATCAAGACCACGGTGCACACGTGTGAAATTATTCCTTGGGGGGAGGCTAAGGAAAGTCAATTCCCTAAGCAGAGGAGGCATGAGTGATCCTAGAAAATGAATAGTTTTGCAAAATCTGACATATCCTTTGTGTATAAGTCAGATAGGGAACTGTGATTCTGCTAGAGGAGAAATCATAGTGTTGACAGGAGAGGGTTGAGCAGCTGTTAGTTGCAGTTTTAGGAGAAAGTCTCTGATCGGTCCCTGGGTGTTTGTGGTGCTGTTCTTCAGTCTTTGAGGGTATGAGAGATCTGTTGAGAACAGATGGGGACAGAAAGAACCACAGTAATGAACAGTAGCTGGTCACCTGTTTATGTAGTCTTCTGTGAAGTTGCAGCTTAGGTATTTTGTTTGGGGAAGGGAAGATGGCTTTCTAATGTTGGTAGTTATGTGGCTCTGACCGCATAACTAATCACATAGTTTTGTTGTCCAATTCAGACATGCCCTAATGAGAAAGGTATAAATAAGTTGTTTTCAGAAAACCACATGTATTCTGACAGTAAACTGTCTATATTAAAGGAAATTTATTTGTATTTCCTACTTTGCTTCAGTAAGTACTTGGTAAGAGCAGAGCAAGCCTAAGACTCTGCAAATCTAATAATGAAAAAAAGCTTAATATGTAGCAAGACTTCCTTGAAGGCCTTGCCTGCTCTAGCACTTCAAAGATAAGACTTCATTGAAACATTGTCTGCCCTCTGCAAGAGCATGAGATGCAAAGTACACTGCTGTAGGATGACAAGGTTTGGGTCTCTGTGGAATGTGAGGAGAGCTTTTATATTGTGCATATACTAGACCCTTAAAACTGGTGTTATTGTGCTTTTGTAAAGTCTATGGCTGTGCTTCAAATTCTAGATATGAGAGTAAATCCAACTAGAAGAATACAGATGCCTTGCAATAAGGGTGATGCAAGATATTTCATTCTATTTCTGCCTTGTTAGAAAAACCTTTTTGGAAAACCTATTGCTGAAGGCAAGAGGGACATGTTTACTAGTTTTGGTTTCCAACTACTAGATCATGGTGAGTAGGCTGTTAGGAGAATGTCACTTAATATATATATATTTTATACCATTTAATTAGGGAATTTTTATACAATACCTGAACGCTGTCTGAAAGTCATGTCACATAAGTTTTGTTATGTGTCAGCATCCCTTCTGACTATTGAGGGCTTGTTGCATCCAGAAAAGCTTCTGTATGATGTGTCTGCTGTTAACTTCAGCCCATGCCCATCATTTTGGATTGTGGCTTGGGTAATTTATTTTTGGTTTTAGCTCTGTATGGAGACTTTAAAACCCCAAACAAAAAGAACAAAAAATCCACCCCTCACAAACAAAATTTGTCAAATTTTATGTAAGGTTTTAGTATGTGCTTGTTACAGTGAATGAAAGCAGTGAGAGAGACAGAGGTGAAAATAAGCTCTAATCTCACAATGTGTGAACATAACTTCAAGAAGCATTTTCCCTGAATAACATTTTTTAGACTGCCTTAGTTCTGTGTATGTTCCTGTTTTATCCTTTCACACATGCTATTGCAATTCAGAGTTAAATGGGTATCTCATTCTTCTGGAAAACTGCCATTTCAGAGACTGGGTGAGAAGGCTTCCTTCTGCCAAAGCCATCTGAAAAGCTTATTTTTAAGGTAAGAGTGTAATATACTGGTTGAAAATTGTATGTTGTCTTCATGCCTGAAGTGGAAGTCTTTACCAGCACAACTGCAAGAGCAGATTGGTAACGTGGACAAGACAATGGTGACAAATCTGGAAGGCTGATGGTGAGCCCCATTATGTCATCTCTGTTAAGATTTGCACTCTTGTAATATAATTAAGACCAATTTTTGTTTTCCTTGTTCAACCACCTCCCTCAAGGGAAAAGGGAACAAGTAAACATAATCACAAGTCACACTTAAGTGTGATCAACAAAACTTAACAAGCTTCCTGTTGTTTCAAGAACTAAGAAATTAAAAACCACTGTGTCAGCAACACCTCATACTAGGTACTCTATTTGTCACTGTATGATCAGAAATGTTTTCAAAGAAAAATCAGTGCATATATCAGTGCATATATCAGTGCTGATACTGATCTGGTAGTGATTTCTCTGGGGGTAGGAGATGAGGCATACTCATGGTCTGCCCCTGGGAGGCAGAAGAGTAGTTTCAGATTTTTATTTTTATTTTTTTACCATTTTTAGATGAACCAATAATCCTCAATTAAAAAAACCAACACAACTAAACAACACAGACAAATAGAAAATTAATATCACTACTTACACTGAATTAAATTAGTTTTAAATTAGCATCAAGATTTTGTTGTTCTTATTGTGGTTCTTATTTCTTGTGACTTTCAGTGGTAATCAGAGACTTTGCATCTTTGACTTTCTTGATTCAAGCATGTCCCATCCCTCCCCCATTAGCAAATACTTGTACATCAGTTATCCCTTTGCAAATGTCTTCTTGAAAGATATGCTGTGTAGAACAACCCATTAGTACTTGATAAGAAGTTTAAAATAGAAGGCTGGTCAACCCAAAAATCATACTGAAAAAAATTATTTCTTCCTTCCCTGCCCCCCACAGCATCCTACTCATAAGTTCAAAAATCTCTCTTCTAAAAGAAGTAGTTCCCTGATGGACCACAAAGAAGATGAACTACAAATATCCCCATATCTTAGACCCTTTATATTAATTTAGCTATTGTTGCAGTGGTAATTTGTTCTCCTGCGGAGAAGAAAGGGATGCTTCTGGACAGGACAGGAATCAATCAGGGCACTCAATGTAGACTGTGTGTCCCTGAGTGCAAAATGTTTGCTGTAAAAGATGATTGGCTTTGTCTCAAACGTTTGGTAAAGAAAGAAATATGATGTGTCTAGGACTGAGTGGGAACTTTTCTGTTTTATTTCCTTCTCTAAGACACCAAGGATCAGCTTTTAATCTTGTGCATAAATGTGCTTTTGCCTAAACTATCCCATATTTGGCATCATTTTTGTATTCAAGGAGAAAGTTTACCCAAATAGCTTCATCACTGCTCTTGATGTTACGTTCATCTTCACTATGGGTTCAAGTCTAGACAGCACAATACCTAAAATAGAAGTGCCCACCCAACAGTACAGCTGACGTTATTGCTAAACCTGGTAAAGCCACCCTGAGTTGTCAGTGGTAGAAACCTCAGGGAGAAAGATTCGTGTCTGCCCAGCATGCTGGCAGATAAATACAGGTAACTATAAAAGTAATGCTTATGTAGCTTATGCCTTCTGATGCTCCCCAGACTATCAGCATTGCTCCTGCACTATACACATGACTGTGCAGTATTCCACTCTAACAAAATGCTAAATGAAGTAGAATCCCCTACATCCACAGAGCAGGCAGCCAAGGTGAACAGATTTCAGGAAGCAGCCAGCTCGCTTGACTCCCCAAGCAGCAGCTGAATTGCCATGAATTAGATGGACCATTAGTCTGACTCAATGGGGCATTTCTCATGAGGGTTTCATTTGGTTCACAATATTCTTCAGAGACCCAGGGGTTTGCAGTGCTGTGCTGCAACTGGATATTAGTGCCTGAGAAATCGAGAGAGGGCTGTGCACACGGGCCTTGCTTTCTGGGAAGGCAGTCTGATGAAATATGGAAAGAGCATGATATCAGACTGAGGCAGTACTGCTAACATGCCCCCATTTTAAATTGTCAAATGTTTTAACTATTTAGTAAGCCACTGTGAAAAACTGGGAGGGTGTTCCAGGGTAGGAAACTGTAGCCATGCAATGCCTTGTTTTGAAAAGAAAAGAGGTATAAAGGGCAACCTGATTCCTTCCTGGTAACATGCCGGTCAGTTCAGCAGTTTCATTTCACAGTGAAGTACAAACTCTCTGCAAGAGATTACTACCTTCCCATCAGAGGCATCAGAAGTCAAGTAACACCAGCATCTCAATCAATCCATTCCTGTAATTCATTCATCAGACTGTGAATTAGGGCTTCTGAGGGGACAGATCCTCTTCGGTCCTGTTGGCTGTGCTATGCAGGTGGGAAACTCCAGCAAAAAGGTGGAGTTGGACAGGTGAGAATGGTAGAACTTTGTAAACTATGGTATTTTTTTGGCCAGGGCTTCAGCAACATGCATAGTGAATAGCGACTTAATCAGCTGACCCACTCTAAACCCTGCACTCCAGCAGGGAATGAAATGTTTATTTACTGCAGAAATGACAGATTTTGAGGAATGGGAGGGGAAGGCCTCCTGTACCCACTATACCCACCAACAAATTCCTCCCCATTAAAAGATACCCGACAGGAGTTCCTGAGCTTGTTACTTGGGCTAGTTAATAGAGAGGACTTCAGACTGAAAGTAACTTAACAAATGTAGTTTACCCCACCATAATTGCTGAAGAGATGTAACCTGTTATTCCTTGTGTATGCCAAGTCAGAATTCAATGTTACTTTTCCTTAATGCTTGAGTGGATTTTACACGGGTGAGTTACTTGTGCAGATCTAAAGGATGAGTGGAGTTCAAAAGTTGTGCTAAGGACTGAGTGAAGGTGGCAGTGGTTAACACTCATGGAACAACACTCAGAGTTGAGAAGATTTTCCCATGTTACATGCCTCTCATAAGTTACCATAGAGAAAGAGGATAAAGAGTGAATAGAAGAAAAGGCACTGAAGAGGGAAAAATGGAAGTTAAGCCAGCTGTCATAGCTCTGACAACCTTTTGCACAGCTGGGAGATCCTATTGCCACTGACTCTGTGAGGAACTGGTAAAAGCAGCAATGTTGCATATCAGTCAGCACCTGTGGGCCTTGAGGAGACCCTGAGGAAGGACATCTGTAAATTCTTAGACTGTGCTGCCTCCCTCTTCCTGGTCAGCTCCAGCCTCAGTTACCAGCCCAGGCAGTGCCACACAGCCTACGACACCAGCACCTTGGCCTGGGCATCCTGTTCTCAACTCCTTGCAGGGGAAGGCACCAGTGCTCACACTGCCAGGCAGGGCTCAGGACCTCTTTCTTGTGGGTCAGGAAGAGCCATTTCTGCCTTGTAGTGGTCACCTGCAGTTGTTGATTGCCATTGTTGCCTGAAAAAGCTAGCCCAAAAACTGAGAATAGTCAGGAGTAAGGGAATAAAAGGTGGGTATTTATTCGAAAGGCCTTCAAAGGTACATTTAGGGCAGACAAAGCCCCCCTTGGGGCATCATCCAAAATGGACAACGAGTCACGAGTTCTCCACACCTTTATAGGTTTGGTCCATTCGCACATCAGCATAAATTCACCAATTAAAACTCTGCAATTTCCCCCTAGCTCCCCTAGCTCGCTTCCCCCCTCCCCCCCCTTAGAAGCTTGGGCCTGGGCAGTCTAAGTGTCCTTGAAGAGCAAGCCCAGAGAGGCATTGTTATGTCTATAGAGAACAGCAGCTAACAGGCTATGAAGCATACACGCCAGGAAATACAGAATTCGAAAAATATAAGGGTTAAAACCTAAGGCAACACCATGGAGCAAGCAGCTCCCAG
This sequence comes from Climacteris rufus, assembly GCA_013398175.1. NCBI lineage: Eukaryota > Metazoa > Chordata > Aves > Passeriformes > Climacteridae > Climacteris > Climacteris rufus. The sequence goes on from VZRZ01007932.1 coordinate 200,520, forward strand.
GGACTAAGGTAAGGCATGCCAATGTCTGCAGAGCCTGTCACCAGGTGTGACCAGCAGCACGGGCCACAGGGCCCGAGCCACCTGCTCTGTGAGGGCTGCTGGCCCTGCTCCCACTGCTCTGCCCTGGTGTGGCCACTGCAGCCCAGCCCTGGTCAACAGCAGCTGGACATGAGCCAGTGTGTGACGAAGTGGCCAAGAAGGCCAATGGCATCCTGGCCTGTATCAGCAATAGTGTGGCCAGCAGGACCAGGGCAGTGATTGTCCCCCTGTACTTGGCACTGGTGAGGCCACACCTCGAGTCCTGTGTCCAGTTCTGGGCCCCTCCATTCCGGGAGGACATTGAGGTGCTGGAGCACGTCCAGAGAAGCAGAACAAAGCTGGCAAAGTGTCTGGACCACAAGTCTGATGAGGAGCGGGTGAGGGAGCTGGGGCTGGTTAGCCTGGAGAAAAAGAGGCTCAGGGGTGACCTTTTTGCTCTCTGTAACTCCCTGAAAGGAGGCTGTAACCAGGTAGGGATCGGCCTCTTCTCCCAGGCAACCAATGACAGGACAGGAGGACTAGGGGAGGTTTAGGCTGGACAACAGGAGGATTATCTTCACATAAAGAGTGATTAGACACTGGAATGGGCTGCCCAGGGAGGTGGTGGAGTCAACATCCCTGGAGCTGTTTAAGGAAAAACTGAACGAGGCACTTAGTGCCCTGGTCTAGTTGACAGGGTGGTGTTCAGTCAGTGGTTGAACTCCAGACTCTCACAGGTCTTTTCCAAACTAAACGATTCCGTCTTTCTGTCCCGCGCGAGGCCCCGGAACTCCCAACGCCCACCCCCGCATGCCGCGCGCGCTCCGTCACGCCACGCGCGGGGCGGGGTCAGCGCTCCGGAGAGCAGCGAGGGCGCTTCCGCCTCGGTAGGGCCCGGCCGCGGCGCCCGCACAGCCACTTCCGCCTCATTAGGTGTCATGGCGGCGGGGGCGGGACGCCCCACGTGACGCCGCCGGGCCCGGCGCGGTCTCGCGGCAGCTCTCGCGGTGCCTCGCGCCCC
>VZRZ01007932.1:201957-288659 GCA_013398175.1 Climacteris rufus
CGCTAACGCCTGCCCCGAGGCCAGGGGAAGGGGCGCCCGAGCCAGGTTTCGGTTTTGCGGTGTCGGGGAAGCCCGCCCGGGCTCCGCTGGAGCCATTTTATGTTGCTTTGTAAGAAGGAGACGATGGTTGAAAAGCACTTATCCCACTCCGGCCGGATCGGCTAAGCCGGGCAAAAGCCCTCAACTCTGGCGAGCGAGGCAGTATTTATTTTAAAAACAGAGAAGGGAAAAAAAAAAAAAAAGCCCCAGACCTCTCCCCCGTTCCCTTCTCGTGCTTTCTGCCCCTTGGCGGGTGGCTCGCTGCTGCACTTGTACTCACAGAGGTTTGCAACAAGCAGTCACACAGACCTGCGCTGCCACCGAGCCCCCCCGGCCGCCGCTCCGCTCCCCGGCGCGTCCCCGGCCGCGACCCCCGCCCCGAAGCGCTGGAGGAGACAAACCCGGCGTCCCGGCGGCGGGCTCGGCCCCCTTGTTTGTGGCTCTCAGATCCATCATGGCTTCCCCCTGCCTTTCTGCCTCCCTGCTCCTTGTGTTCCTCCTCCCTGTGGCTGCCCTGTATATATAGCGCTATTGCCGCTCTCTAATATAGACTCTGCTAGGATGGGAAGGTGCTTTCCAGCCCCACGTCACCGCCTCTCCATTTAAACACCACATCAGCCTTTAAATAGGGAGCGAGCCGCGGAGCGCGGGCTGGGAGGTGCATGCGTCCGCGTCGGAGGCTGGGAGACGGGCGGCGAGTCCCTCGGATCCCGAACGGCCTTTCCCACCGGTTTCTCTTCCCTCCACGCTGCCCGTCCTCGGCGGCAGCGGCCTGCGGAGCGATGGTCCTGTACGGGGGCGAGGGTGTCTCCTAGCCCGCCTAAATAGGCTTTCCTTTGCTTCTACACATTGCACAAAGACAGTTTTCATCTCCTCCTCCATTTGAATTTTTTTTTTTTTTTAAATTTTTTGTTTTGCTTGTTTGGGTTTTGGTGTGGGTTTTTTTGGTTTTTGTTTGTTGAGGGTTTGGGTTTTTTGTGTGCCTGGCGTACAGCTCGCACACGTTCCTATGCTCCTGTAAAGTCTTCAAAGTAGCTTTTCTGCTGCGTGGGGAAAGGAGTGTTTGAACGGTTCTTACCCAGTGGTATCAAGGAGGGTTGTGGTATTTATTTTATGGCACTTTGCCAAGGTCTGACTACAGCTGTCTTCCCAAAAGTGATGTAAATATTCAGGTTTTGTGCATGGATCATGGGCTGCAGATGCTACTCAATGATTGTGTGTGTTTCTGGTGACTGAAGTGTACAAATATTTTACTGCAGTCCAGGCAGAGTAGTGGTTTTGGAATTTACACTAACACTTGGTTTTGCTACAGTATTTGGTATACTGCAAAGTATACAAAAGAAAATGCAAAGCATCTTAATTTTCTTTTCCAAATTTGAAATTTTGCAGACCTGCATGTGAGTTAGGTCCATGCAATTGCAAAGAAACGTCTTTGATTTGATATTTTGTCAGCTTTTGTAACAGAAAATTTTGGGAAAGTAGTCAGCTGTTTCATAGAGGGCAGTTACTCAGCAGGATGCATATTGAATGTGTGTGATTTGAATCTGTTAGTTGTCCTTCTGTTTATAAACTTCTGGCTTCATGGTTTTATTCTAAGAAAAGGATCTTTTTCTGTGTTTGAAATAGTAAAAGCTAAGCTTAAAATGAGCCTGCTTCAAATAGATATGCTTTAGGCCAATTTTCAATTAAGTATTAAAATCCTGCAATTTTGTCAAACTGGGTCTCATTCAATAGCAAGAAACACATCCCTTACCCAAGGGTTGCCAAAGATGAGTAGGAACATTTTGAAATGCTGTGAGCATGTGACGTTAGGAAGCTGGACTTGGAGCCTAATGTGTCAATAGCATCACGTCAGCATCTGATCAAACTTGAATTGCTAGAAATCTGTTCCCTGTAATAAAGGACAAAGATGTGAACAGTTATATATAGTAGAAGATTTTACAGGTGATAAAGGTAATTTATTTGTAAAAGTCCACAGCAACATTAAAACTCAAATTGTAACGCTTACAATATAGATTATGTGTGTTACTTCTTTCTATGCACACCTTTGATGTAATTGTGCTTAGAAGTAGTTCCCTTTACAGTGTGCTCTTCTGGCTGCATGTAGCCGGCTTACAGCAGTAACTGCACCACTGGGAGAAAGATTAGCAACGTGTGAGGGACAGCTGCAGAAGTATCCAGGAAGAAACTGCTATCAAATGCACAAAGCATGCTGTGATCTGCCTCTCCGTAATGTGTTGGTTATTGGAAACCCAAACTGCTGAAATCCCAAGTATTGAGATAATAATTACAAAGCATTGCAGTTTTTGTACCTTTGAAGCGGAAGGAATGTAGGAAGTGTAAGCCCCCAAAGGCATGTGGCATTTCTTAAAATAGCTTGCTCCTGGATTTTGAGTGGGTGTGTAGCAGCATCACCATACTCAGAGCTTTCTTTACAAGATGCACAGAGAAAGTAAAATGTAATCGTTTCCTTATGTTCCCGGAGGGGGAAATAGTAGATTTCAAATACTTTCTATGTGTTTGTGGTTGTACCTAATAAATCAGGAATTTTAATTGTTGTCTTTAATGTGTAGTAAGTGCTTCGAATAGTGTTTATTGAAGAGTGATTTGAGTATTTTGCTCTTAAAAGAGCTTGACGTTTACAGCAATGTATTCTTTATGAGGGAGACACTTTAATATAAACCAGATGAAAGCACAGTTATTTTAATAGCAATCTGTAAAGTTTCCATTTGTTCTGATTGCTTTCTCTGACTGAATGTGGAAACTTAATGGAAAGCTCACCTGTTATCCTATCTTTAGACTTATTCAGTAATTGCATTACCATGTTTATTTTTTGAGTAAGCAGCATATGAAAATAGTTTTGTCATTCAATTCCATAATGCTTAAAGCCAACACTTAGTGTATATTGAAAACAATGCAGTGTGCTTCCTTTTAAAGCTTGGAACTTAACATTGTTTTGTAATTTTACTGGATATGCCTCTTTTGAGGTAGGAAAAGAGCATTCTGTGATACTTTTCAAAATACCACTGTGAATGTCTCTTGAAGGCATTTCTGCTCCCACTGTGGGAGATGTTGCATTCACCTGGGCTGGATGTTCAGTAGGAACATACAAAAGAGAATTTCAACCAGAGAGAATTTTTCTGAGTATTACCCAAACGTATGTAGGTAAAATCAGACAGACACAGTTTCATTATAAGCATGGAAATGCTTTGTTCTCTGTTTCCTTCCTTCTAATCACAGAGCCGTGGGTGTATTGTGTATGTTACTGTGTGAATAAAACAGCATCTGAAAATTCTGACCGATCTTGAGCTCCAGTGCACTGAGAGGCTTATGCAGAGATACATGCATGTACGAACAGCTTGTGGGTGTGTTAACCTGCGTGGCACTCAGCTCACTGTACCCCTGCAGGACGTCCTATTTTGGGGTCTTACGTGCTTGCTTGGGCTGTTGGAAGTAGTGCAGAAGGATGTGTCAGCAACAGCAGTGAACATCTGTGCTCTTAACCTGCCTTTCTGAGGGCTTGCTAAGCTAATGCTGGACACTAGAAACCAGTATCTGCTTGAATGGCTTTTTCTCTTTCCTACATAGGGAAAAAAGAAAATTTCCAAGCAGACTGTTGGGTTGTAGGGTCAATTTGTTTTATCTGAATGTTGATATCTTTCTTACAGGGCCTCGTAGACTCAGAAAGCTTTGTGGATAAACCTTACAAAAATACCTGACTGTGGAGATAAGAGGACATATCCACTGGTGGAAATTACTAGGGCCTGTTTGTGTAAAATCTGTTTTATTAGAAAAGTAGACCTAATAGGTGATTTATAGAGGTGAGGATTAAAGGAGAAAATGCACTCTTTATCCTCCAGGAATTTTGATTGTAATTTGAGGCATACAGGTAGTTCTCTTGACTTAACTAAAGTAACTTACATGCCTGAGGTTAAGCATGTTTATTTGCAGAATGTGGTTTTGGCATTAAGGAACAGATGCTTTTAATATAATAAGGAACAATATACGGAATAGGTTAAGTAGCATTTCCGTGCTAGTTGAATTGTATAAGCTTTATGCAATTTGTTTAATTATAGAAATAATAGGACCTAATGTTGTTAAGCAGAATGTCTTTTTCCATCTGTTACGAATTAAGTGGAAAAATAATCCTGTTAATGGTGCTTGGTATTTCTAACTTACTCACTACACAGATTTAAAATACTAGCACTGAAGAGAAGTCTGGCTTTGAAAGTCTGTTTCAATGTTTATAAGCTCAGTTAATGCAGTACTTGAAGCCTGGATGAGCGAGCATGCAGTATGGTATGTTTTGTTCCTTTTGGAGAAGGTTATGGACATAGGTGCTGTAATTTTAGTTGTCAGGGGTGGCAAACTCACCCTGTTACTTCAAGCCAGAAATTTTTAGGTCATTTTTTTGAAAGACAAGTAACAAAAAAGTGAATTCTAACATTTCAGCTACTTGATTCGCAGCAGCATGATTTAAAGCTGAAAGGTTATCAGTAACATAGAATGGTATTTTGGTTTTTGTTGGATTGGGGGAGGTTGCATTTCTTTTTCTTTTTAGAGGGGAGGGGGGAGGGGCAGGCAGGGATTGTAAGAAAAATAACTTGAGCATGCCCCAGTCCCAAGTTTGTTTTAAACAGTAAGGCCATAGTGCACTAAGTAGCTATCAAACTGCTTATTTCCAGATTCCAAATATGTTCTTTTATCCTGTTGTAATCTCAATGCATTTACTAAAGGGTTTTTTTTCCCTTGCCCCCTCCTTCCCCCATTTAAAAGTAAAGATATTCAGCTGCTTTTTTGTGCTTATTGTCCATTCCTCATATTTCCCCCGGACTAGTAAATCACGTGCTACCAGTCTCCCTACATTATTCAATAACTTAGGCATAACAGTTCTGTAACATGTGCAGTATAATCTTTAGCATGCTTGCAACAAATTTAACACTTCTGGAATGCATTAAGCAAATATGTGTGCATAAAATAAATGTTTGAAGTGCATACAGTAAATTTATGTAGTTCCAGCACCTCTGGACTAACTGCTTGTGTTGAGTGCATATTTCCTGTGTGTGCATTGGAAGCACAGCCTTCCTGGAATGCCAAACCTACTGCGCCAGTACAGGATGATTGTTTTGCATATATATAACATATCTGATGTGTGTGGCATCATTCAAGCCTTATTGCCTAAGGGAGTTAGGCAATGGGGAGAATGTCAGTTTAGAGACAGTTGCAGCTACTTTCAGATTAGTTTAAAATTGGTGTACTCCCAGTCCAAGGAGCAGCCTTGGTCAGTGAAGTGCATGTGGTTTACAGGCTGCAAGATCGATCACAGTAATTTACAGTTTGTAGTGCTATCTTGCAATTAGATAGCACAGTTATTTCAACCCAGGCAACATCCCACTGAGGTTCATACATATGAAGAGAAGTCTAAGATGTGCTGTTTAAAAGGTAGAGCATGTGCATAGTACCGTTTTCATGTGGTTATATGAATTAAAGGTTTGTGCTGTAATTGGTAATGTTAAGTGATCACCTTCTCTGTTTTAAATCATACTTATTTTAAAATTCACAAAATGGTTCAAGTTGGAAGGGACCTCTGGAGGTCTTCTCACAACCCCTCTACACAAGCAGGGCCTCCTAGAGCCCAGGACGATGTCCAGGTGGCTTTTGAGTATTTTCGGGAATGGACACTCCAGAACCTCTTTTGGCAACCTAAAGTGAATTGTCAATTCACTTTGTCTTTGATAGTTCAGGTGTGAAGGCAGTGTAATAGAATAATAACATATTTTTTGTATTTCCTCATGAAAAATTTGTAATGTGAAAGCCTGAGTACTGATTGGAAACAGAAGTTTGTCTAGCCCAATATCCTGTCTTAAAGAGTTTCTGAAAACAGATATGTAAGGAAGAACAGGACATTCACATGACTCCAGTTTTTTGAGACTTCATTGTTTTTCAGCTCAAGATCCTTCTGAGCCATTCTTGGTACCTGTTGAACTAGCAAGCACTAACACGTTTCTTTTTCTTTCTTTAATAGACTTTTGTACTTTGAATGTTCTTTAATGTGACTGTTATGCACACATCCAAACATTTTTGCATATTCAGTGTCTACATTTGCAAGCAGAAAACAAATTGACTAAATGGAAAACAATGTCCTTTTCTCTGTTTTAAATTATACTCCTTGTGGTTTGATAACTCTTGTGCTGTAAAAAATGATCGCGAGCAGTCCCTTCTCTTTTCACCTTGTTTGAGCTGTTCTTCTTGATTTATACCTCCTTGGATATTTTAGCCACTCAGAAACGTGTTCTGAAATGCAACTTTCAGAGGGTTTTTTGTGGGGAGAAATCTTGTTTTAATGTTTAAGTAACAGATTTCTTTCAAAACAGTCCTGACTAGTTACTGCTTTTTTTTAAGCCTAAATTGTACAGGTCTGTAATTGAAGATGTCATCAATGACGTCAGAGAAGTTTTTCTGGATGAAGGAGTGGATGAACAAGTTCTCATGGAACTCAAAACAGTAAGTTGCAATTTAAAAGTTGGTTTTGATAGACCAATACAGCAGTTCGTTTCCAAATCTGGCTACTGTTGTTCATAGTAGAAATACTAATTTTTAGTTAGTTAAGCACTATATTAATCTGCATATCTGTAACCCCATAACATTTGAATTGCTGTTCTGTATAGACAGATCTCCTCACCTAGTTTATTTTCCCTAATCTGATAACAGTAGTCATCTGAATGCACAGTGTTATTTTGATCCCCAAAACACTGTATATTTAAAAAAGGGGGAAATATGTTTATTTTAGAGACAGATAGTTCTTTGTGTTTCACTGCAGGAAAAATAAAATGTCTGCACTGCTTGATGTTTTTGTCTTTCTGAAGAAGAGTTGCATTGTTGGATGCATTGTCAGATTTTTGCATGTATGGTTTGTTGTTTGCAGAAGTATTGTCTTTTGGGGGTTGGTACATAATAAATCGCACTGTATGCATCACACTTGCCTGAAGCTCTGATTCAGAATTGTTTTACATGGAGTGGGTTTGAACCAAGGGTCCAAAATAAAGGCAGGATGTTAACCTGAGTTCTAATGGGTCTGCTATGGCTTTCTTCAAATCCTTCGTGAGTAAAGAAAGCCCTTCAAAAAGGAGGGGAAAAGCAGGAAAAAGAAAAGGCAAAGCAAAATAGCAAGAAGAAAGTAAACTGGGAAAACAGATTACTCTCATCTTCTTCAGTGAGCGTAGTGTCCCACATTCACAGTGTATTTGAAGTATTAAAAAAAATTGATGGAATGGGAAACAAATTTTTGAGTTTGACTAGACAGAAACAGGTGAAGAATTTTTTTTTATGAGACCATGACCTGTCTTCTTGGAAACACAGTGAGCACTGTAAAAAAAGTGCTTTGGTGTTTGTGTCACAGACGTGTTCTGTAAATGATGTCAGAAAAAACTGAGGAAAAAAGACAAGAATGAAGTATTGAACAGAAAGGAAGCCCTAAGCAGATTTTGAAACCATGAGTCCTGGGTGCCTGTGGTCTTTTTGACTCTAATGTATTACAGGATATTTGTGCTGCTGTCTTTTTACAAGAGCTGCTTTTTTGCATCTGTGTCTGCCTGTCCTTTGAAGACACGTCAGCTGACGTAAATAACTGTAGGGCTGGAGGAGCTGAATTTGATATTGTGGTAGAAACTGTGTAAATGATTATAGAGAGGTGTTATTTTAGCTATACTGGTAGCTTCTGCTGAAACATGTTATGAGGCACTAGTCTTTAAGCAACTTCTGTGGAGGAGTTCCAAGAAGAAATGGCTTGAGGAGCTGTAATAAAGAATTATTTTTTGTGATTAAAGAGGTAAGAAGAAAAGACAGAGTGTAGAGAACTGGAAAACTTGAAGTGTTACTCAAAGTTACCAGTTTATCTCAGTTAATGATTTTATTAGGGTTGTGAATCTTCCACACTTGGAAGAAAGAAGGTGTTAAACCTTAGTCTTGGACTGATACAGGATATTTAATTCCTTTTCTTAACTCTGTGGAGTTATATTTTATCTATAGCTGCCTGAAGGCTTTGGGGGTTTTTTGCACAAAATAAACAGTGAAAACAAACTCAGCCTTGGAGTGTTGTCATTATATTGTTACAAACACTGATGAGTAAAAATTTTACACAGATATTTCTCTTTCCTTTTCCAAACTAGCTGTGGGAGAACAAGCTGATGCAGTCTAAGGCTGTAGACGGCTTCCATTCGGAAGAGCAGCAGCTTTTATTGCAGGTGCAACAACAACAGCAGCAGCAGCAGCAACAGCAGCATCATCACCACCACCATCACACACCTCAGCCGCAGCAGACTGTGCAGCAGCAGTCTCAGCCACAGCAGGTCCTTATTCCAGCATCTCAGCAAGGTCAGACTAAATCTCTAAACTCTCTGGCAAAAGACGGAAGTTAGTCCAGCTCTTTAGCATATTCTAAATCTAGGGCAGGATGCTTGTCTGGTGGATAACTTTTTGTCTTTCTACTTGACTTTATTTAATGAGTCAAGAAAGCTGTCTTAGTGAAAAATGTTTTGGTATTTGTTTTAAGTCATATTCTTGACAAGATTTTGGAAAAGCTGAATTCTCCTCTTGGTCTCCTACAACGTAACATTTTCAGAACACATGACTTTCAAAATTCCATTAGCTACTCTAGTTCAAGCCAATATACATATGCAGTTGGCAGTTTAGTCACAAGGTAGTAATGTCATTAGGAGCAAAGTATTTTAAAAAACCATTATTGGTTAGCATAACTCAATGCTGGGACATGAAGAATACTTGTATAATAGTCTGAGTATACGTAGGTGTTTTTTTGGTCTTAAAAGATTGTACACTGCGTAGATGTGCATGTACAAGGTGTATTTTAGCTAGGTGTTACAGTATTGTTTCTTGAAATTACTGTCCTGTGTGTTCCTCATTCATTTAACGAAAAATATTTCAGCAATTATAATTTCATTTGAAAACGAAGATAAATACCACTGGATTTTATTGCCTGTATGCTGAGTAAACGTCTGCCACCTATGAAAGGCTTCATTGAGTTTTCAGTGTGTTAAATTTGTGACAGAATATTTATTTGTGGTAGTCACAGACTTCAGTCTTCTTACGAGATTTCATGGATTAGAGAACTTATGTTGTCATAGGAAAAAAGACAGATATGAGTTGGTATCCCTCCCTGTCCCCCAGAAAAGCCAGCCAAAAGCCAGCCACCATGTATTCAACACACTATAGAACTAATGTGAGTAGAACTGGTTGGTGGAGCCTTTTTTTTCCATGGTGTGCTTTTGTTTGGTTCTTTGAGGTTGGTTTGGGCACTTTTTTAGGGGGCAGGGAAAGATGGGTGTTGGTTGCTTGTTTTCTTCTGATAGTACTTTGTATTTTGGCTAGACATAAATCAATTTTGTATGTTGGGCTAAAATTATTTTGCGAGTAAGGCCGCTAAAAAAACTCGGCAGCTGCGGCGGCTCGGGGGCGGCCTCTCAGCGCGCCCTCTGGCGGCCCCCTGGCGGAGCAGCCGCGGCTCTGCTCACCCGCCTTCCCTGCACTAACATGGAGGTTCCCTGAGCTCCCGGCGTGGCTGAGGTACTAACACACTGCCCATAGTAACGCACTGAAGCTGATTTAGTGTTGTGGCTTATGACCAAATGACAGCACGGAGACTAAATGAAATTAGAATATCAAAGAACTTCCATCACAAAGATGTGGTTTTATGAAGTACTTGACTTCTGTGTTCCATGGTGGAGATGGTGTAGTAGTTCTTTGCATGACCTGGTACGGTCCCAGGGAGGGATCAGTATGATCGACATGGTGATTCCTGCTGTCATTTCTGTGGTCCGGGCACAGGTTCACAAAATTTCCTTAATCTTTTGCCCTCTAAAGGTTCCCTGAAAGTTGGAGAGGCCCTCAGATCTGTGTACAAGGTAGTTAGGCTGCCTACCCCAGAATCTTTTCCAGAAACTTTTATTCCTGGCATTCTCAAGTGTCCTTTGTTAGAGAATTGGATGGACAATAGTTTGTCAATGATTAATTCATTCAGATTGCTTTGTCATTTTCAAGTTTACTGTCACTGATAATAACATTGGGAACGTGCTTGTTCCGTGGACTTGGACACTTGCATTTCCAGATGATGAACAGGTTGTTTGTGTAGTTTAGCTGTCTCTTTCCTTTAGTACACCAAAACTGCTTTCTTGTGTGGGACAGGTAGTTTGATCACATTTGATCTGCTTCTGCTGTGTTAGACAGTAAAGATCATGAGCTAACAGCTATGCTGACTGCACATAAGTCAAGCTAACTGCAGCATCCTTTTACTCTTCATCTTGCAGCAGTCCTTGCTTAAGTCTGTTTTAAGAGTTAACTACTTTTGTTTTTGAAGAACTCTGATGTTGGACATCATCAGTTTTATCAATATTTCACTAATACCCTTAATTTCAGAAATACATTTTCGGTCTTGATTTACCTAGATTCAGAATAGGTAACTGAAGCCCTTGAAATAAGATTTGTAAACGCAAAGTAGCCATATCACCTCTCAGAGCTGCTGTTGAATATTGTCTTGAGTAAAACCTAGTAAGATTAAAGACCGCTTAGTTGGTTTTGTGATGAAGCTCAGCTGGTGTTTGGGTGATCTTCTTTCTAAGGTACTCTGGCTTGGATGTTGTTTTGGGCAGATTGTATATTTTTCATTAAATGCTGGGTTTTTTTTGTTCTAGCACCTCAGCAGCAGGTTATTGTGCCAGATTCCAAGCTGATACCACACATGAATGCATCAGGCATGGTAAGAGAAGCAGATGTTTATGCAGACTTACGCTGTCACTATGTAAGTTGTTTTGATGAGATAGTAAACGCAGGTCTGATATTAGTCATCAGATGCTTAAAAGTAATTTAGAACCCACTGGTAAAGCTGTCTTCCATCCGTCTGAGTTTTGGTACTGCACTGACAATCTAGTAACAGTAATCCATAGCTTCAGTTCTGATAACAAACATAGGGCTTACCTTGATCGTCTACTTTAAATGTATTTACCTAAAACTTTTTTCAAATCAGAAATTGGAATACTGTTGGTATGACTGCATGATGATATGCTCATATACCAACACACCACCAATTAACTGATGCAAGCGTACCGTATTTGCTAGATGCAGGAAAAAGCTTTAACTACTCTGAATCTTAAGTTTATGTTGAATGAGAGAGGATGTAGCATTTCACATAGTTCTTTGCTGGTCACATTAATTTGATTCACTAATTTTGTAGCAGCATATAGAACTGAGTCTGGTCATTTACCTTTTCTTACACTTGATATCTCTAGAGGTTAATACTGCTTATCTTATCTTGCTTTAAATGCCCTGGCTTAATTTAAAGAAAAATAAGTTGTTTGCAAAGCCTTGAAAACAACCTCTAATGCAAGTTAAATATGTGTATTATGACCAGAATTCATTACATACTTACCATTTTTATGGTAAAAGCCCATGAAGGAAAGTTTCATGATGCAACAAGTTTTGAAGCTAGAACAGCTTTCTTAGCCTTCACTGTTCCTTTACCTACTGATCTTGCTACAGCAAAGTACCTGAACTTTGTTATTTGTGTAGCGTGATTTACCCACAGGCCAAGAGCACATAAGCATCCACCTTTTTCTTATATGTTTGACAATCATTTCAGTGGGATTTGTAACTTTTCAAGTCCAACAGTTAAATGTTTTTTGTCCTGTCTCAGTTATCTCAGAGCATCAAAAAATGAGTATGCCAAGCTTTTTAAACTCTGCTGCTGTCAAAATGTGGATGAATTGTGTACTACAGAGAACTACTGTTCAGCAAAGACTTACAATCTATTTGGAAATACTGTGTTTATTAGAAACATATAAGTTGATATGAAAGAGTGTATCTGACAGACTTTGAGTGACTTGGAAGGCAGAGAGTAATGAATTTATTCATCTGCCTTTGTCTGGGATGTGAGGATGCATACAAGCATGTTTTGGTTTTGTGTGGTGATCTCTAATCTTGGCGGTTGTCACTACTATACTGACCAGACATTATGGCGAGGTCCTCTTTCTTCTAAACAGGAAATATGCACTCTACCCAATAATAAAGTTGAATCCTTTCAGTAGCAAAGAGTAATTGGCCATGGTTCCATTATAGTAGGGGAAGGGAGGCTTTTTCAAAGGCAGCTGAAGTTGGACCCTTGAAATGGAGAGGCCTCTGGAGAAGTCTGTCACCCTCTGCATGTTAAGGACTTAATACAGATTTAAGTGTTTGGAGCTCCCATAATTGTGTTGGAATTCAGTTTCGTTACATGTTCAAATCATTACTCATTGAGAGTCTTTCACTTTCTCTTCAAACCAGCTGTCTTGAGAGAAAAAATTAGTCATTCTGTGAACAGTCAGTACACAGTGTACATATATTCAGTCAAAGGAGCTGTGTGATGTGGGACTTGAAATGCAAATCACTTACAGAATGACGAAAAGTGCAAACCTGATTACTACTCCTTATGAAAACAAGATGGGCAAACATAATCACTGCTGCAGTACCTTATGTTTCTTCAGATTTGTAGGCCCATAACTTCAGCTGCTTTGAAAAAGCATCACTAAAGTTGCCACGTGAGCAATGCAGTGTTGTACTGTATTAGTAGTAGATCAGCAGAGAAGGCAGAGGTTTATCTGCTGAGCTTGCAGACAAACTAAGAAACCACATGGAGTTGTGATATTTAGTGATTTTGTTTCAGTCTCCTTCCTATTAGAGAACGAAAATAAAATAATTTTATGTGTAGTATAATGTACAGTTGAAATGTCTGCATTTCAGTAGCTGCAGGAAGTTGTGTGCAGACATTGTAAACAGCAATAAAAAGGTACATATGTTCAGGCAGTATGTTGTGAGATGAAACACTGTCAATAATGTCTGTGGTTAAAAAGCTTTTCTTGTATTTCAGAGTGCTGCAGCCACTGCAGCTACATTGGCTCTCCCAGCTGGTGTTACTCCCGTTCAGCAGATACTTACAAATTCAGGTAACTCTCTTAACATTGTGAACAAACAGTAGTTTTAAGGGTGTTTAAGAGGGAGAAATTCTGGGCCTTAATTCTTTTTTACTGTTAAAAAGCATAACCTGAGAATCCACTCTTACAAGGTAGCGCAGTCTCTTTACTTGACTCCTGCACTTTTCATTAACCTTGTGGTTCTGCCCTAACCGTGCTGTGGGTTAGAATCTGTGTAAGTTTCCCCACTTAGAGAAGTTCTAGAAGCACGAGGACAGGTGTTGCTGTCTTTCCCATTTGTGTATTTCTGAGCTTTGTGAGCTCAGTTACTGTGCTGGGTATAAAAGCAGAATCAGTTCTGTGACTTCAGAACAGTAATGTCATAAGGTTTCTTGTATCTGCTAAGAATGCAAAATGGAATTTGTAACTTTGCTAGCAAATGCTAGCGTTATTTCATATTTATAATTTCTAAATACTATTATGCCATGCATTTAGAATATAATTAAATGTTACTTTGATGAGCAACATATCTGATATTTCATGTACTTTTGTATTATGCTGATTTTATAAGCCTGATTATTGATCTATACAGCATGAAAAGTAAAGAAAGGCCAGAGAAATCTCATTTTCTAGATACATTTGCTGCTTTTGCCAGAGTGGGTCACCTAGTCTGCTCAGAATCACCTGGGACTTAACCCTTTTGTTTTAAACACTTCGATGTTTAATGATACATAGTTGAAGTAAAATCTAAATGTGCAGCTGTTCTAAAAATCAAAATCTTCCAGTTTTAAGGAAACACCTCTATGTTTGTTATGGCATAGCATAATCTGCAGCCCACATTTGTTACTTTTGTAATAGTACTTCAGTTTTTAATATCTGTAGTAATTTCTTAGACAAGGGCTGGTATAGTGCCTTCTTTCAGATACATTTAGCTGTTTCAGTAAACAGGACTTTGCATTTTTCTGTGGAGGGAGAACAGGAAATCCATCTCTGAGGGCAGTGTATAAAGTTCAGGATTATCTAATTTAATTTCTTCTCTCTTCTTACTCCACCTTTCCGATAAGAAATGGGAAAAATACTGGAATATATCTTAGCTCTTGTTTTTCAGAATTACAGGCCATTTTCAAGTGTGTGTGTATGTGGGACATACTAAGTGAAGTGATAAAGGGTATAAAATGGTAAAGCTAAGCATTGTGGGAACAGAAAGGAGAGGCGCACAATAAGTGTAAGGATAGATTTTTTGGTTTTGTTTTTTGTTCAAAAACACCTGTAAATACTGCAAAAAAAGTTCTGCTTAGAGGAATTTCTTGAAATGTGGCAATTGAAAAGAAAAAGATTCTGAGGAAAGGACGTAATTTCATAGGACCCTGGAAATATGGTGATAGCAGTGGACAGAATTTTTGCATGGTGATCATTTTCATTTCTGTTTTGGTTTATATTATTCTGTCTTTCTAGCTGTAAAATTTATCTTCTGAAACATAAGGTATGTTCATAAGTGGGAGCTATTATTTAAAATTCTCTGCTGTGTTAAAGGATTGATCTGTGGCCTGCAAAAGTAAATTTATGTTTGGATTACATACCTTGTGATCATATTTAGATGGTAAACAAACCTATTCTTTGTTTCTGACACAGTTGCAATTACGTAATATCTTTTCACTGATGAAAGTGAAGCATTTTAGTGTTTCTCTCTTTCAGTTGTCATTGGTATTCTTCCAGGAAACAAGCTTCTTAACTAAGATAATTTAAAAAGTGAACTATTACATTTGATTAATTTGATACTTGTTTTCCTACAGGCCAGATCCTCCAAGTAGTTAGAACTGCAAATGGAGCTCAGTATATTATTCAGCCACAGCAGCCAGTGGTTCTACAGCAGCAGGTCATACCACAAATGCAGCCTGGTGGAGTACAAGCACCTGTTATTCAGCAGGTAAAGGAAAATTTTTTAATAAGTACTTGAAAGAAAAAAACATGATAGAAATTACTGAAGGGGCTTGCATTTTTGTGAGCAAGTTGAAATAGAACACAAAGTCAGAAATGGTATATTTAAAAAAAAGAGAAAGTTGTATCAAGTGTGGTGGGGCTTTTTTGTTTTTTGGTGCCTTTTTTGTGGGTTTTTGTTTGATTTTGGTGGGGTTTTTTTGTTTGTTTCGTTGTGGTTTTGGTTGTTTGGTTTTGGTGGGGTTTTTGGTTTTGGTTTTTTTGTTTGTTTTGTTTGTCTTTTAAAATGAACATTTAGAAATATTGCTTTCAATGTCACTTTTATTCTTGGCAAGTACTGACTGGCTGCAGTTTTTGTGCATCTCCTGATGACAGTTATGTGCATAATCCTAAGTCTACATACTAGTAAAAAAGTTCTTATTCATTGAAGTTTTTCTGAGTCACGTAACACACAGAAGAAAATACTTAAAACTCACACCCCTACACCCCTTGGTTATTTTAGTAGTGAATACAGTGTGTTTTACAAGGATTTTTGTTCAGGTGCAAGGTCAACTCTGTGTCCAGACTGTGTTAGCATTGAAGTTAGCATAGTCACATAGTCATACTGTCACAGTACTCCTCTTAAGCAGGACTAACAATTTGTAGAGAGTTTAGTTTTCTTTTTAATATAGAAGGTTTTTTAAAATTTTTTTACCTGAATTAAAACATTCCAGTGCTGTGCTTGGAAGTCAAGTGTGATGGTAGAGCTTGTGTTCTAGAATGGATAGACTTTAAAAATTTTTTTCTTAAATTTAGGAATGCAAAATGCAGAAAATGAACACCAAGTAGTGAAAGAAGGTGTGTGATTAAAATTCAGATGATGTACCTGATACAGGTGGAATATTTGTAACTCTTGTCTAAAAAGTGCAAGTCAGATTGATATGTTTTTAATTGTTTTCCTTGAGTCAGTCTTGTGGTAGTCTGTCATCTTAGCAGCCACAGTACTTGCAATGATATTCCATCAGGTTTTGGCTCCTCTCCCTGGAGGGATTTCCCAGCAGACAGGAGTGATTATTCAGCCTCAGCAGATCCTGTTTACAGGAAATAAAACTCAAGTTATACCTACAACAGTGGCTGCCCCTACACCAGCACAAGCACAGATTCCTGCAGCTGGTCAACAGCAACCACAGCAACAACAGGCACAACCACAAGCACCACTTGTGCTCCAAGTTGATGGAGCAGGGGACACATCATCTGAAGAAGAAGAAGATGAGGAAGAAGACTATGATGATGATGAAGAGGAAGACAAAGAAAAAGATGGGGGTGAAGATGGCCAAGTTGAAGAGGTGAACTTAAATGTTATAATGTTACATTATTGTGTTTCAGTTAAATTTTTTTTGTCAGTATTTTAAAGAAAACTATCTGTTTCAAATAATACGGTATTTCCCTACTGTTAAGAATACAGCTTTTATCCTTGTACTTCAGAGTCTTTGTTTCCCGTATTGAAGTCGTGCAAACGGTGTTAGCAAAGCACCTTGGGATGCAGCTGGGCAGGGTGTGGGGGACACAGCAAAAACTGTTAACTGTCAGCAATGCTATTTTTAACTTCAGTAGGAGTATTTTTGATGCTGTGGAGTGGTCAGTCTTGAAATTGTGAAACTTTAATGAGCAAACAGATAGTCAATTCCACTTGTGACCAAGTGCATACAGAAACAAGCTGTTAAGATTGACAGAAAGGAGAGCAATATTTAGTTCACTGAAGGCACCCAGAGGTGTGGTCTGACCTGTATCTCACTGGATATTCTGTTGCTTTCTGTTACACTAGAACAAGCTTGAGAACTCAAATTTGATTATAAAGCATCTTCTAGAAATACATCTGACCTTGATTTAACAAAATCAGGAGATAGGAACAGGAGTGAGTGTTCGCATTCTTAATAACATGTACTTAATTTAGACTTTGAGTTTGCTTGGTTTTGGACTTCAGTCAGTGGTTCTTACTAATTTGGTGTATTGTACCAAAAAGCCCCATAAGAATAAGAAATTTTGTAAGAGTGGGGAGGGGGCAGGCAGATACTACTAAGTTAAAAGTACTGATACTTGGTTTGATGGGAAGCTTGATACTCCCTAAATCTGACCCTAAAATGTGTTTTGAATTGTCCGATTGCTTCCAAAATTCTCTATAGCCTTTCCAGTTTTTAGATTTTATTTGATGCCTATATAAACACTGTTTCACAGTCTGTATCACCATGCAAGATATGGAGGTAAAACTTGTAAATAATCAGGTTTTCTGTAGTACATTTGTGGTGTCTTAACACTATTTTTCTGTTAAAAGTTACAGGTTGTGTTCAAGTCAGTTTTCCATTATATTGTTCAGCACTGATGTCAGTTTGAATGCTTTAATAGTTGCCTTAGTAAGTATAGGTCGTCATGCTTAAATATTAAGAGTTATTTAACCTTAATGCTAGCATTCTTGAGGGATTTTTTTATGTGCCAAGATTTCCCTATCAGCATGTTAGAAATTTGTTATTTTTGCTTCCTTTGCTCATCAGCAGGTACTTTGAGTGAACCAGTTTCTAAAAGATGTTGAAGTCAGTTAAACGTAGCATTAATTTGGAAGGAATTAGGAACTTTACTACACCTTCTCTCACTAGCATCTCCTCCATTTAGCTTATGTATTTGGGAGTAGGTGGGGAAGATGAGGACTAGAAAGAAGACATATTGTTCTCCATCCATTAGAGGTTGTTTTAGCTTTTGAAGTATTTGTTATTTACATGAGGAAAAATCCCACTCAATTTCTGCTGGAACAGTGTGTTAGCAGAAAGAGGGAAAAAAAAAGTAATTTTTTAAGGGCTTGAAAATACCTTCTAGAAGGTCTGGAGAAGTTATTTTTGTATGTATCTATTCATATTAAAAGTTTTTTTTTTAACCCTATAAAAAGTCCCTGTGTATGTTCAGGTCTGCTTTCATTTGTGGTGCATCAAGTGTAAATAAGCCATGGCGTTTTATTTTTAAAGGCACAAAAGGAGTGGTGTGACTAATGTCACCTTTCCATGGCTTAGATGCTTTACAAAAATGAGAATATGCATACTTCTGTATGAATATTTACAGTGAAGGAGCAAGAATGGTTGATTGTGGTGCCAAAAGTCTGCAGTGCTCAGAATCTGGCCTGGGTATTGAAGTTCCAGACTGAAATTGATAAGAGTATCTCCTCAGGATGGAGGGAAGGAAGCATCAGTACTCTGCTGAAAGCATCAGCGTTCTCCTGGAGAGCCTAATATTCTGCACCTCAAATCCATTTTAGGTCCTGTAGTTCATAGACAATATTGTAGCCTCATGTTAGTAATCAAAGTAACAGCTCTAATCTTGATAAACATCATAACTTGTATGTGTTTCCTTCAGGAGCCTCTGAACAGCGAAGATGATGTGAGTGATGAGGAAGGACAAGAACTGTTCGATACAGAAAATGTTGTTGTGTGCCAGTATGATAAGGTAAATTTATACAGAAAACAATTGAAGAGTTCTGTTTTCTCTGTTCTGCCTATCAAATCATAATTTTCTAGTAGTGTCTTTGTGACTTAAGTACAGGTAGATCTGTAAAGACTATAATGTGAATGGAAATACAAGAATTAACTGTTGTTTTTAAAACAGGTTTGTGTGCCATATTTGTACTAAACTTGGTAATAAGTAAAGACTAGAAAAATTTGGCTGTATTTTATTTTTCTTTATCCTGTCTTTTTGTGCCCTTTAACAAAAGGTCAGTCTTCTGGGCTTGGGAGAGGTGAACTGTTGTAAGTTTGTACATTTATTGTAATCGTGAATAGAAAAAGAAATCAAGATTTAGACTTGCAGAAAATTGTTCCTTGATCACTAAAAATATATTTTCTGGATGACAGGGTAGTTACCAGAGGAGACAGTTCTTTCTTTGCAGTGCATATGAAATGGCACTGTGGAATGCTTGTGCTTGTTTTGCTTCAAATTCTGTTGACTTGTCTTGCAAGAATTCAGTCATTACACAGGAGATCATGTTTTCCCTGGAATATGCAAAGATTCATCTGTGCTGGAATCTTTAAATGTATCCAGACAATATCAGACACCTGCCCGGGGTATTACACAGAAAGATTGTTTCATGTGGATTTTCTTTTTTCCTATGCTCAGTTAATTGAACTGCGATGAATGAAGATCCTTTTTAAAGCAGAGAAAAAGCTGTAAGCTTCTTGAGTAAAAGCTCCCATATTGCAGAGTGGCTGTATTAGGAAGTCTCCAGACTCTGTTTAGACCTGCCATCAGATTCAATACAGAGTTTTAAGATAAAATGGTATCTACATCCCAGCCATCTGTCTCCTCCAGACTGTAATCCAAAGCTGCAATTTGTAAGGAATAGTGAGGGACCTCAGAATAGCAGTCAGAAAAGCTTATTGGGAGCTGCTGAAGCTGAGCAACAGGAACTGCTCTGAAATCCTCACCCTCTTAGAAGTGAAGAATGAGGACTCTGTAGGGAACAGTGGTCCCTCATTAACTTCCAGTGCCTCATGTTCTGAAAGGACTGCATCTCTTACCAGGAAATCACTATTCGGCTTGTCTCTAAAATACTCTGGCTTCTCTTAGATCTGAGCAGTTCCCTACTGCCCAGTGTCCTGCATCAGCTGCTGGTAGGTGCCTGTGGAACTCTGAGACAAGGGCAGACAGCTAACAATGCTCATGTAGAGCATTTTACCATCCTTCTGTGAACGGTCTGTTGAGGAAGAGATAGTGGCTTCTTATCAAATGGCCAGTGAAGGATTTTTTCCTTGTTAGAATTCGAGCTGATTATTTTTGAATCCTTGGAAACTTTGTCTTATGACAGGAAGTTTCATAAATGTCTTGTGTTGTGTGGAGGACCATCTTGTTTTTAAACCCATTAGTTTGATACGATACCTCCTAGTTCTAAAGAGTCTTTTCTTTTTTGCTTTCTTGGTGCTGTTTATGATATTGCAGACTATCATAACCCTCCTCAGTCATACCTTTGAAATCAGAGCTGCTCTTGGCTTTGTTGTTGTTTGTACAGCTGTTCAAACACTTGATTGCTCTTACTTTGAGTCTCCAGATCTGTTTTATTTTTCTGTATCTTACTTGGTAGAGGTAGATGAGTTTAGGGAGGATCAGAACTATTCATAACACAGGTGAGCACTTCAATTTATTTACTGGTGTAGCAATGTTCTGCTTAATTCATGTATGCTTTTGGCCCCACTGAAAACAATACTGATACTCTCATGGATAAGTATTAGAACATGGGAATCTCATTCCTGACATGTAACAGTTAACTCAAAACCACCATTTTTATTGTCCATGTACATTGAAATAGGTTTTTCTGTTGTTCCTATCTTCATATGTCTTGAATGCCACCATTGTTTTATTACAACAAGTTAGGGCAGTAGCATCATTTTGCAACTCCTCAGTAGCTCTTTTTTTTGTATTATCAGTGGTCTCTTGTCATTTTCTGGATCCTTAGTGAGTTCTTAAACTATGCACATTCCAACCAGCACAAGTCTTTGCTGGAATGAACTCATTTCACTGTAAAAACTGTGTTCCTACCCTTGTTTTCCCATCTTTATTCAGTTACTTATTCATCTGAGGACCTTCTTTCTAGCCTCATGTCAGCTAAAATGCTTCTGATGAGACATTTTTGTGGAATGCCATTCAGTAGGGCAAGTGGTTTATATAAGACAGACCTTTCCTTTCTCATATATTTGCTGACTGACTTTTGCCACTGTCTTTTTTTTCATCTTACAGTGAGAACAGACCAAGCAGTACTACAAAAAATGGAGTGATATGGTCATAGCTGTTTTGGTGCTACCTTAGTGTTTTTACAACACTAATGGTAGATGGTGAGACTTCCTATGCTTGATATAAGTTGCAGCAGGATTTCCTGTTGTTATGACTTCCATATTTTTTTTAAACTTTTTCTAGACTATCTTAATTACATTTTTGTTTTGTCTGCAAAAGTTTATGGTAATCTTTCCTTTTGGACAGCATTTCAGGTTTCTGAAAGGTCTTTGCTTTCTTTGAGTATCTGGTGATCTTTTGCTCTTTCAGATGTCATTTTTGATAGATGGCAAGTATTTGTCTGTGCTATGCACCACAGTATGTGGTGGGGTTTTTGTTTTGTTGGGTTTTTAATTTTTCCACAATTACTCCTCTACCTTTAGACTGAATTTTGTTCAATTTTCTTCAGTTTTACATTAAACATATAGGCTGGACATCAGGAGGAATGTCTTCACAGAAAAGGTTGTTAAACATTGAATGGGTTGCCCAGGGAGGTGGTGGAGTCATAGTTCTTGGAGGAGTTTAAGGAGAGACTGGATGTGGCACTCAGTATTCGTAGTAATTTAGTAATGTGTGTCTGAAAGTTATTTTCATTTTTTCTTGCCCTTATAACTTACTTACACTTTATTGCCTATTTCTGATGCAGAGTAATAGTTCAACATTTTCCCCCTGATTTTAGATTCACAGAAGTAAAAACAAATGGAAATTTCATCTCAAAGATGGCATCATGAATCTTAATGGAAGAGATTATGTATTTTCCAAAGCCATTGGGGATGCAGAATGGTGAAGTTTTAAAAGACAAAACAAAAGAACTCCCTGTAAAAGGAAAAAAAATCAATAGCAGGAAAGGTTGAGACTTGGATGTATACTCCAATCAAAATGTGTATCTGCACATCAGAAATAAACAAAAATGTTGGAACAAAGGTAAAATGTGGCAACAAAGACACTACTTCCGATGAGCAAGCCATGGACTGTAGCAGCTATAGCATTGTCTGGGAGCTGGTTTTGTGTGTTAGGAATACCTTAATTATCAATTCTACATACAGGTACCTACAGCTGGTATTTAGCATGTAAGGCTTTGCCCCCCCGCCCTTGATTTAAGATTTTGAAATACTTCTTCCACTGATTGAAGGAACTGTTCCCTTTGATAGATTATTAATCTGAAAATGCTTATTGTGTGTACAAATCTTTGCTTTGAACACTTCCTTTTGGTAGTGAGGATGGTCAGAATGTTACTTAAACAGCGTGCAAGCTTTGTACAGAAGGGTAAGAATTAAGGTGTTAAATTTTAAATAACTTGTATAAGGAAAATATTTTTAATTCTGATATGCTCATTAATTATTATATCTATTTGTTGTTTTCAATGCAGTTGCCCATCAACAGGTTTGTTGTTCCTAGCAGTTAAAAAATGGTAAAATGATGATTTATATTTCAAAATTATTTTAATTTCATGTGATAGCTTTTGTTTAGGGCTGCATTTTTCATATTTGAAGCACCTGTAGCTCCTCCCCCATGAAAGTCAGATTGCTCAACTTGTTAATTATATTCTTGCTGTTTGGTGGTGGTTCAGCATCACTGAACTAAAACAATAAGCTTCCATTGATTTTTTAAATTTTTTTTATTTCAAAAGGATTTGGAGACCTTTTGAATCCAATATCTAGGTAATGCCATAATAGGTGCATTCCTTTACCTGCTTACTGTGAGTGTAGTCCAGACACCCACAAATAATTCAACAGACCACAGGAACAACTTAAGTTTTAGTACAGAAAATCACATCATTCTAACATCCTGGCTGCAAATCCTAATCAAAGATCTGCTTTACTAAAAAGTATAGCCAGAAGTTACCTGCAGCAGTTAATCTCTCTAAAGTTCCCAGATGGCACGTAATTTCATGAAGAGAGCTGCACAGCTTTGAGAACACAAATTTTGTAAGAGTATCTTTAGACTGTCTTGATAACAGCAAATCAAGCAGTCGGATGCACTAAACCTTATGTAGTCACTTTTTCACTTGCCTTTTTTATTGTTTGTTTGTTTGGGGTTTTTGTGTTTGATTTGTGAAAAGCAACAAAGTTGTACCCCCCTCCTTCCCTTTCTCGCCTCAGAAGTTGAACAACTTTTCTTTGTGCATAGGTCATTCTTGCAACCCCTGCTTTTGGAAATGCAGTTGCTTTTGAACGAGGAGAGGGAATGGGCATTATACTTCAGAAAATGTTGAGGAAGGAATGTTCATGTGGCTCACCATTTCAAAAAAATTTTATGTTTCGTTGGGTGCTTGAAAAGATGATGAAAAAAAGGGCACAGCAAAGACAATTCTAACAAAATTAGGGCAGACCTTGATAAGCAGACATGATTTCTGACTTTATTTTTTTCTTGAGAATGAAGCATCTTAAACATGATTTAACAAAGTGTTTAACAGTGTATTTTAGCAGTATGTAACAGCTGCTCTGATTTTCATTCTCTGATTTATTTTCCTCCAAGTGCATTTGTAGTCTCAATAGTACGTAGAAAAATCACAACAAATTGTAAAGAAAGTTTTATTGCTGTGACTCTGTACACCTGTGCTCTCATTGATACAGACTAAAACTGCCTGTAGGCTATGTCTAGAGCCATATGGTTGTTAGAAATCCATCTACATTCATGAGCTTTATGAAAAGTTAATTGATGATCCTTCTAATTAATTCTTCAGTAATGGAATCACCATTTAGAGTGCATTTTTTGCCTGGGGCTTTCAAGGTATCTCAAACTGGTTGGTGTTTGCTTTGTTCTGAACAAAGCAGATAGTTTATTTTTTTTACCACTGTTGACACTTCTATGTACAACTTCAAGGAAATCATTAATGTACCAGCTAATTGCTTCCCTCCACCTTTTCCATGTCTGTTACCAGTAAGTCTTAAGTAGTGGATTTCAGAAAAATTCCCATAAACGCTGCACAACCAAACCAATAAAAGCAAAAACATCCTACTAGCTATAGATTCCTTTTTGTACTACTGGAACCCAGAATACTTGTACAACACTTTGTTTCATACAGCTTAGTGATATTTCTCACCCACAGACACGTACTAGAAGCTGCATAGCCTCTCTATTTATTTTAATGGGGTAGCTGAACTTTAAAGGTAATTAAGCTTAGTCTGTTCTGAAGGATGTTAGAAGCTTTCTGAACTTGCATAGCCTCTTGCAAGCTAATTGTATGGTATGCTTTTCAGAGAAGTTTTGTCTTCAAATACAAATGTCTGTGAAGTTTTGGGAAAGCCAGTCAAACCATGCACATACCAAACTGTGCTCTTATTGCTACATCAAGTGTTCCTTTTTTTAAGTGGAAAAGCATGTTTTAATTTCATTTTATTGTAGCAGCTTGCTGTAAGAATGTAGTTTGCTTAATTTTATTATTGTACTTGAATTTTTAATCATGATTTTAACTGTATAACTGAACAGACCATTTCACTAGGTTCAAAAGAAACCATTCCTTTCAGAGGGCAAAGGATTCCCATGTTCATACTTCATAAATGATTTTTTCCCCCTTAGAAATAGCTTTTTTTTTTTTCAATTTAAATAGTTCAGTATTATGGAAACAATTAATGGTTTCAAGAGGGCTTATGTTAAAATTTGCACAGATAATGGAGCACCTTTTTTATGATGGAAAAAAGTGGGGAAGATAACTTCAGAATTATAACCATGATGGCTGATGGAAACTTGTAGAGCAATTGGGCAAAATTGAGTCTTGTGCCTTTTCAGTTTGCAGAATACCTGTTTTGCCAGCATGACAGTGATACCTGAGAGAGTAAACTTCCTGCAGTGCTTTAATCAGAAAAGCAACAGTTTTGCTCTAATTCTGTTGGGTTTTAATGTGTGCAATCATTGAAAACCATCTAAGTGGAAAACAAATTTAAATACATTTTCTTTTAAGGAGATAATAGAGAATTTAGTCACATAAGGAACTTTATTGGACTATTTAAATAATATGTTTTTATTCCCCCTTAGTTGCTGGTTAGCAACAAGATTTCTTGTTCCTGCATTGTACTTAAAAGTTGCGTTTAAACATCTTTCAGTTTCCAAGATGCTATTTAAAGTGACAGTTGTGGTCCGAATTTATTTCCAAGGTTGATATGTTACTCTGAAGCACATTTTCTAGAAGAGAGCAAAAAACATGTTGCATTATGTAACAGATTTTTTTAAAATAATTTTTTTCTTATCTTTCTGCTGCACAATTAGGAGTGTTTAAAGTAAACTTCATTGAGTCTTTGAAAATAATTCCACCACCTGACAGTTAGCAGTAATTGTCACCACATAACACTACCAAAGTAAAGTTTCTTAATTTCACTGAAGGAGTTAGAGACCTTGTTAACTAAGTTCATATAGATTTAATCTCTTCAATTTGTAAAAGCTCCTTTGAAAACAATAGAGCCCCCCAGATTTTCCCCCAAAGCAAAAGCTTCCTAGTAGAATGCAATAAGATGTCCAGAAAGTGAACAGTGGTTTTAGGGCAGTGCACACTGGGTTGATACTGGGCTGCCTTACACAGCATTGTGGGGTTTACTGTGTGCCATCCCACACCACCCAAGCACCCCCAACTGAGATTAGAGTTGCTCTCATACTTTGAGGTTAGTGACTATACAAGATGAAGAAACCTGCATATTGTTCTGTATTGGTGTCTGGCATTTAAAGTCTTGTTTTCCCATTGCTGTGATTGGTTGGGAAATGTGTAAAAACCAGTACCTTGGTTTCCATGTCGTCTACTTTTTTCAGGCAGTTCATGCAGTGTGTTTTTTAATTATTATTTGGTGGATTAAATGTTGTGGAACAAAAGGAGCTTTTTGAAACAGGAAAAACTACCTTGGGTTAGCTATATGTACAGTCATCCAATGAGACATGTTCCAGAGTGCATAGGGTACCAATAGATTATGGAGTGGGGGACTATCCTTTTTTGCTGTTCTGAGCTACTATTGTCAACTGCTGTTGTACATATACTGTTATGTGTAAGGGGGTAAATATATTTATTATGTTTGTAAAATTCATTCTGTACAATTGCAGATCAAGGTTGCTCCTCTGTGATATACAGGATATTATGTTTCAAAGGCCATGCTTGGAATACAATTAGAGAACTTAGTATTTTGATGTACTAAGACCTATTTTAAGTTTAATATTTTGCCTTTGCAAAAACTTTAATTAAAGATGTTATTTAAAAATGTTTGCCACTTCTTTACTATCTTGCATGTGCATTTGTTTCATATATGAGGCTTATTACTAATCCATAATAATGTTGAAGATTCTGAATTGATTTTCATCATACGCAGGCAACTTCACTGTCACTTGTTGAGTTTGCCTTGGAGACTTCCTCGTTAACATCATCACAATGTTACAAAAAAACCAATCACAGTTTAATCTTGTGGCCAGACTTAGATGTTTGTTTAAGGATTTTCTCCCTGTGGTAACCTAAGGCTTAGGCATTGAGACAAGTTTGGTTGAACAACTTGGTGTTAGAACCCGTGGTACCCTGGGCTGTGTCGGGAAGAGTGTGGCCAGCAGGTTGAGGGAGATGATGCTCTGCCTCTGCTTGGCCCTAGTGAGGCCACATCTGGAGTCTTGTGTCCAGTTCTGGGCTCCTCAGTACAGGAAAACCAAGGAGCTACTGGAGAGGGTCCAGCATAGGGCCACAAAGCCGTCTCTCTTACGAGGAGAGACTGTAGGAGCTGGGCCTGTTTAGTCTGGAGAAGACTGAGAGGGGATCTCATTAATGCATATTGATATCTCAAACATGGCTGTCAAGGGGATGGTGCCAGACTCTTCGCAGTGATGCCCAGCAACAGGACAAGGAGCAATGGCCATAAACTAACACACAAGAAGTTTCACCTCAACACAAAAAAGAACTTTATATTGCGTGTGACAGAACACTGGAACTGGCTGCCCAGGGAGGTTGTGGAGTCTCCCTCTCTGGAGACATTTAAATCCCACCTGGAAGAGTTCCTGTGTAACTGCTTTAGGTCACCCTGCCTTGGCAGGGGGTTGGACTGGATGATCTCCAGAGGTCCCTTCCAACCCTAATGATTCTGTGCTTCTGCGGGACATTGATGTTAATCCTGTAAGTGGAACCATGAGACAATATTGAGAAGTAAAATGCAGAGTTCTTGGATGATAGTTTGCTGATCAAAAAGTTTGTGTCTTCATCAATTAATCAAATTGACAGAATTGCTTTCTGGCATAAGCAGGTGACATCTATTTAGTTCCTGTCTAAAAGCAGTTTTCTTGAGACAGGACTTGTGATTTATTTTTAAACCTAAATTTTGAACTTGAAACTCTAATCAGATAGAAAATAAGGTGGAGGCTATACTGCATGTATAGGAGGTTGTATTTTGGAATGTGGTGATTTTGAAGTAATTTTTTAGCTACAGTGGTGTCAAGGTACAGCAGACCAAAACTCATAAGGAGTGGTGTGTTTTGGTTTTTTTTTTTTCCCTCCTAGTACTAAAGGGTCAGTTCCCCCCTGCCTCTGGCACTACTCTTTGCCCTCCAGCCCTCAACACTTAGGCAAATCTTAAAGAAGGTACTACTTTTTTCCACAAAATTTGCCCTACTTGAAAAGGATTTGGAGTTGATTATGGATAAACAGCTATCAGAAATTACAGTGTTTTTCTAAAAGAGGTAATTGCCGTTGGAATTTGCATAACATGTAAGAAACAAACAGGTCAGAATAATGGCCTGGTTGTTTTGGCCAAAAGGTTTTCAAAAGGACCCTGACAAAAGAGGCAAAGCAGAATGCTGACAAATTAGTAGCAAATTTAAATTAAAACCCAAAAAAAAGGTAGATTTCATTGCTGTAGGGAGCAGTGGGAATGTTATAATTGAATGTTAATTGTTTTCTTCCATCTGTATCTGAGCAAAGTATTTCTAGGGTTTTTTTTCCTTTGCAAAATCAAATACCTTTAAAAATGCGTAATTTTTTTGTGATTTTGTTATGTCTTGATTATTGTCATTGCAGAGGTACGAGAGAATAAGAATCTTGGCATTTTAGCATAGCTTTCAGTGTATCCCCATTTGGTTTCAACTACACATCATTCTTTACAACTTGTCTTAAACTGTATCAGTTTGAGTGTGTGTTTTGTTTTTTCTAATCCAGACTTTTGTTTGTAAAAGACTCTGTTAAAGACTTGTCCCTTGTTTTCAGAGTAGAGTCCAGCACTCTTTTTTCAAACTGTCGGGGTTTTTTAATCACAAATGGGATCATACCAAAATCTAATCCTTCCAGAGGTAGTGACATCAGTAGTTCAGTCAGATGAACTGCAGTTGAACCACATTTGACCTTCAGTGTGGATATATAACATTCAGAAAACTCAATTTAGGACAATTATTTTCTTCAAAATGAAGACTTTCCCAATTATTTTTGTGTAAAGTTCCTGTGCAATTACATCTTTTTACATAGTAAGTTTGTGATGCCCTTTGGTGACCTGAATGCAGGTTATCAGAAATAGGTAATATAGAAAGAGAATAAATGAAAAGAGTGCTTTACACTGTAAATGATAGAGTTGCCCATTCACTTCCACAGCTCAAAAAGTGCTCTCTGGAGATTGATGAACTGCTACTTTAATATGCTTTTAAATGATAAGTATTTTTTAAAATGCACCTAGTTTTCCTTTTTAGTTCAGTTTTGTAAACAAAAAGTTACTGAAATTGAAAACATGGTATTTAGTTTGGGGAGGTATATTTCAATAGCAAATCCAAAACACGGACTATCATTAAATTGTAAAAATAATAAAAAAAATTTTTTGTAACAGCAAAAATGTTATGTGTGGATGTGTGGTTCTGTGAAGGTGGAAATGCTTTCCCTTTGCTAGAGGAACCAAATGAAGGAGAACTGTGTTGTGGAAAAATCCCTCTAAATGTCTGGAACAGAAGACAGTGTTGGAATCCCAAGAGAGTCAGGATGCTGCCTTACAAGTGCCAGAGCTGGCTGGATTGAACGTCAAGGTAAAGAATAACCCTTCTTTGCTTGTGATGGCAAAAATCATTTTGACTAGGAAAATAAGGGAGGCAGTCTTTTCTGCCAAGGCTCCTGGATGCCTGACTTTTCCAATTTCTCCTAGGAATCCTACTGCGAGGTCCCTGTGGATAGGGCTCCTCATGTGTCCTGCTGTACCAGTGTCTTGAATATTTCATACAGACCTCTCCCCTCAAAGGAACAGCTGGCTGAAGCTAGGTGGGCTGTCTGGTTCCAACAGGTAATGTATTCTGGGAAACATAGTGTTGTGGGAGTACAGCATTTCTAAAAAAGGATTTATTGCAGAATTCACCTTGTGGGAATACTGCTTGTAGGTTTTGTTTTGGCACAGGTTGCCTTCTGTTCCAGAAAATCCAAGTTCTTGTAGAATGGAAGCACTTTCCTCCTGAGCCCACCTTGTTCAAGCTTTTAACAAAGAAAAAGCATTAGTGCTGGGAATAATATTTCTGACCTACTGGGTTTTGTGGACTGAATTTGTCTGATTTTAATAAGTAGTTTTAGTCTTAAAACATTAAAGCAGCATCTAGTGAAATACCATGTATGCTCAAAGAAGTTGACAAATGGCTTGGTAAGTGTGATGATGATACTGGTGTTAAAAAGCTAAAGGAGAAGTATGTTCACAGACACTTTTGCATGTATCACTTAAGTTGGTTTGAAGAGGGGGCAGAGAGAAAGTGGAGCAGCTCTTAAAATTAGCAGATCAGATTGGTGTTAATCTTTATTCATATGTTTCATGTTTCATTTTCTGCCCTGAATGATTTTCGTGTCCTTAAACAGCTTCGTAATTTCTCCCTGAGGTTGCTATGTTGCCATGTAGCCTAAATCACTTTAGATAGTGGGTGGGAAACATAAGCTAATTCTTCATAGAGTATGGGTTTTTGCCATAGCAGAGAAAGCAGATGAACAGAGAAATGAAAGGAAAAGATAAAATAATGCAGCCAGTCTTGAAAAAAAAAAATCGAGAGAGACTGCAAGTATACTTTCTTGTCAGAGGAGAAGTGTATGTATGAAAAAAAACCTTTTTTTTTTGTTTTCCTGGATGTTTCAGGGGGAAGGTGCATGTGCCAATGTGTCAGATACTCTCCTAATTGCTTCTTACTGAAAATATTCTTGCTGCTTTATACTGACATACCATTGCAGGGTTTAATCAGAAATCTGTGGCTGGCTAAAGAATTCATCTGTTGTTCCCACAGCTCCCTCTAGGCAGCAGCAGTAATCCACGTATGATTTAGGGAATTCTTAATACAGTCCAACTGAAACAAGCACAAATACAGCCTTGATGCTGCTTGATATTTCAGTGCTATTGTGCATATGTCAGCAGCAGGCTGTGGGGAAGACGGACATTCACATAAGGTTTCAGAGCTTGCTTGCAGTGAAGAGGTTTTTGTTAAAACTAGTGTTGCTGCTCAGGTTTGATTTGTTGCAGCTTTGCCTTCATAGAAGACAAGTACTGTAATTTTTCTTCACTTTCAAAGAAAAGCCACTGTCACTTCAGCTGAAACTGTAAGACAACCATCATGGGCTTGGTAGTCCAGCCAGTTATTAGTCTCTGTTTGAAAGAGAGAGGCTCTTCTTGGCAGCAAAGTAGGTCTTATAAAAAGTATCACAGTATATATGCAAGTAAAAATCCAACCATTTCTGTCACTTTCTAATGACTGTTTAGTCTCTTAGATGCAGGTTGTTAATGAAGTTGATGTTCACAACAGATTTCATGCCTTAAAAGAGAGAAGAAAATTAAAGAACTCAAAGGAGACTCCTCATCACAGCTGCATATGGAATAGCTGAGAACCAAAATGAGCATGTTCCTTCTCTTCCAACTCGTTTGCAAAGCTTCACAAGCTTCAGTGGAACTGCATAGGTGTGCAACACCAAGGATGTGACGGCAGATGGCCACACGTACAAGCCCTGGCATTGCATATAATCAGGATGGCACAGAGAACTCCTCCCCAAAAAGGTAGGGTAAGGTTCAATTTGATTATGTTAATCCTGCAGAAGTTAAGCTCTTGAAAGGAGTAAGTTCAGGATGGCCCCAGTGAGGTTCAAGTCCTGTGCTACAGTTGGTGAGACTTTTCCATGTTTTGTAATAGTTACCCAATATTTTCAGGGTGGAAAACAAGGACTGGCAGTTACAAAACTCCACAGCATTGGTATCTAAACTGAGAACCTGGTAATTTGAGATACTGTGGAAATTTATACCGATGTGTGCACATGGGGGCAGAGGAGGGAGCAGGTGTGGGATGGGAATAGGAAGTTAGAACTGTTGGGTTCTGATGAAACACTCTGTGTATTGAACTTGTGGAACCTTCGTTTATTCACTTTTCACATCGTGAGTTCCAGTCACACAAAAATAAGTCAGGTCAGATGGAAGTGACTAAACAGATGAAAAATATTGCAGCTTTATGCAGATGTGTTACTGACCAGTGTGAATTTTAGGTTGATGATGCTGTCAGAATCTCCTGGTGGGCGTCACTAAGACCTCTTAACCATCTTTTGTTCCACGGCATGATGATGATGGCCCTTCAACATCTTGTGCCTTAGTCCAAAATTCCTGCATGTCAGTGCAGTATAACATCATGTGTTTTCAGAGTCCCTACAAAGGAGCAGGAAAGTGCACAAGGGAAAGGCCTGATATCCAACTAACTTCGTGCCTCCTTCTGTCCAATTTTAACAGCAACTCAGAACCAATTTGATTACTTGAGTGCTTTAAGAGTGCAGATGCCCAGCATCTGTTAGAAAAACAATACAGATTATGCAGGCAGTTACTCAATATCCTGTCCAAACAGCCTGAGAGTGACAGTTTGGTTCATTTTAAAACACAAGTATAGGGCTTCTGCTCAAATTAAGCTTCTTTTTCTAAGGAGTTTTTTTAGTACAAGTTTTCCAAAGACTGTGCTGTGAGCATTAATACTTTATTTATCCCATAAGAAAAGCAAAAGTGCATTTCATTTATGTTAATAAACCAAAATTCTGTGGTAGTGATGTGAAATTTATCTTGGATTGCTTGTGCTATTTTCAGAATTCAGATACCAATAGCAGGGCAGGGTGTGCTTTACTTTGACTCTAGCTGACCTGTTGCAGATGATGTCATCTAGAACTGATAGGTACTCAATAAAAGAACCACACATCTCTCTCTTTGGAGAGAGAGAGAGAGGAGACTAGCAAGGTCAACTAAAGCCATTGAATTTCTCAGAGAAACTTCCAGGTCTTCATAACTAAGGCTCCAGCTCAGCTTTACAGCTCTTTTTCTGCAATGTCTAAGAATGAAGAACTCTTCCATGGTGTCTTACTGCCACATAATGGAGCTGAAATCATAGAAGTTTATGTAGAGAAAATAATGGCATCCTCTGCCACCCCGAAACAGGATTTCAGTTCTCCAAACTGAAATCTCAGAGCTATCTGACATTCCAAAGAATTGTAACAGTGTCTTTTCCCATTTCTGTGCAGGGTTCTGAGGGAAGGCAGCTACTCTCTGCCCTCATGTGAAAGCACTTGAGCCATAAAGGGGTCAATCCATTGAGGCAGTGCTGTGAACAGGGAATATGCTCTTCTACACTCAGTAGGATTTAGTGTCTGCCTGAGCTCTTGAGGTCAGGCCTGCTGAATGAAGATGCAATTGAAGCCGTCCTTGCAGTCTGAATAGGAGAACTGCATGAATGTGAGAAAAGTGGCTGCCATGGAACAGACCAAAAGTCCACCTGTGCCAGAATCTTGACTGTGATAGCTGCTAATGGTATGTGGTGAGCTCAGAGTAAGAGAATAGGCAAGTACATTGATACACTCCATAAGTACTGCCTCCCTTCTGCCAGGCAGTTGCAGTTCAGGAGCATCCCCAGTCAGACAGGTTTTGTGGGTTTAGTATTTCCTCAGCTTTCTGTTCTGTGAATTTTCAGTCCCTCCATAAAGCCTTGTAAACTCTTATTACCCACAGCAACCTTTGACAAGAAGTTCAGTGTAACTCAGCTGCTACTCCTGACTTCTTCAAGCTGTGATTTCCTTGCACCCTAAAGCTTCATGTAGTGGGAAGCACACAGGGTGCACAGATACTGAAATCAACTGTGTTTTTTTGGGACAGGGAGTGTATGTAGATTTAGTCTTTTGAAGAGGACCCCATGGCTGTTAGATGATTCTTTGGATTATCTTGGATGTGATTAATGATGGTTTTGGAATCCCCGAGCTCAGCAGTGCTACTACTTCTCCTTTCTAGCCCTACTGCATTGGCTGAGATAACCAATTAGGACATCCCACTCACAGCTCCAGTGATGGAGCTAAAAACCCCAAACCTGTGTCAGTGTGTCATGGGGTTAGGTCAGCCAAGGAGAACAGTGAAGTTTAATGCAAAAGAAATAGTATTAACTTCTTTTATAGGAAAAATATTTTGAAATTTCTGGAATGAAACTTTTTGAGTCTTTTCCAATTTCAAACAAAACATTTTATTCCAATGCTCTGCATTATTTCTAAAGTATTCTAGAGAAAATACATACTAAATGCCAGAAATAATACATCTTGCTGAGACACATTTAAAATAGCAAGTATTACATAAAGGGGTGTGCAAACCCAAAAATTGCTGAAGGGATTGATCAGAACAGAAATTAAAGAGAAGATCTATAGAATACAAGCATTTACAAGAAAAGATCTGGCAAATAAATTATTTAAATTTTATTGCCTGGACCTTTCCAAGAGCTTCTAAACTATTTTTTACTAGGTTAAACACAAAAAGGAATATGCAAGACAGACTGGAAATACCAGACTTCATTGATAAAGACAGTATCTTGGAATTCTTTTAATAGGCATAATATATGTGCAATGATGAGATAGAGAAGTTCAGTAATGTGTAAATACATCCATCATCCATTAGTAACAGCAAATAGCTGTATAAATTCAAAAGCAACCTGCATCAGTTCAACATGCCACATCTTTCCACTGTCCTGCTAGTTTCTCTGAAAGAAATATTCTGGTTTAAGGTAAAAAGAGGTTTGAAAGAAATGATACATGTTCTTTAAAAAGCACTTTGAACATAAATTTTGATTTAGTTCTTTCTCTCTTTCTGAAAAAGAATATGGTTTAAGCTTGGATTTTCTTTTCCACTGCTACCTTCAGTAGTATCTGTGAATTCTGTAGTGTAAATGTCAACTAGAACTTGATTGTCTTTGCTGCTGCTGAGATACTTAATAAAGGTACTCAGGCAACCTTTTCTTCCTCTAAGGGTTATTTCAGCAAGGTGGCAGAACCTGGCAAGGGGATGTCTCATCTCAACATTATGTTTGTATGGAACTCTCTGACATGGCCAGAGCATTACAAATGCAACTGTTTCAAGAGCAGGGAATTTTGCTGATCTGCACACCTAAGAAGCTATCTACATGTTACTGATGTAACAGTAGGTGAGTCCAGATTACAGAAGAGGAGGTCATAAATTATTATTTGCATGTGTTTCAGCAAGTTTGATTTCAAAGTTTGCTGAGAATCAACCAAAAATGGAAACATCCCCCTCCCCAAAAATAAGCAGCTAAATTAATCTATAATGCAATATTGTAGATTTTTTTATGGCATTAACAATAATGGATTGTTTATTTTGTATAAGACCATCTCATGGAACTAAAGAATCTAGGCTTTCTTCTGCTCACTGAAGCAGGTTTCATTTATAATCAGAAATAGAGAATCAAATTGAGTTTTCAATATTTGGAAAATACAGAATCAAATAGAGTGTGTACATGGCATTTGCAATCACTCTGTTGCCACTTGTAGTAGCCAGCAGTTCAAAGGGCTCTGTGATTGTTTTTCTGGGTACTACCAGCCCACATTATATAAGATCTGACTGTTGTCTGTTCAATTTAATTATAGTTCCTCAAAGACTATAATTCCATTAAAACCAGCATATTTATAACAAAATTAATTTTAACATTCCTACCTGAAGGCAAATATTCACACAATATTTTCCATTCTTATGGCAAGGCTTTCAAACAGGTGGGTGAAATGGTCCATAGTAACCTTAATAGCAGTTCTGCAGAACCAGTCTGTGCAGCTGGCTGGGAACAGATGTGATGCAGCGAGCAAAGCCAGGCACTCAGGCCACACAAGTGTGAGCAAGGCAGCTCCTACCCTGAGTCCCAGTGTCTGCAGGTGGTATAGAGACCCAGGCCCCTGTTTGTGGGGTTTGAATGAGCTGAGCACAGCCAAGCTTGACCTTGGTCTGGCCCCACCTAGCAGCAGGTATGGCAGAAGGATGCTTCAGTGCTTTAAACTGTGGGTTGTTCCTTGTATCTGACCATGGATTTCCTTAAGTACAGTGTGGAGATTGTATCCAAGCTACAGACAAGCTGTGGCCAACCAGAGGATAACTGTGAGATTTCTGTAGTTGTGCTGCAAACATTACAGAAGTCAGATAGCAGATCTCACTATAAGATAGAGATATGTTCTTAAAACATGTTGGAGGAGCTAGCAGTCAGCCTTCAATGCAGCAACTGTATGGCATGAAGTAACTTAAAGGCAAGATCCACTCCTTTGGTCTAAGTGTAGACTTGAGGCAGCTCAACAAGTGCTAAAAGGAAAGTTCTGCCCTCTAAGAGAGAGGTAAGCAGGGACAGCAGTAGTGGTGAGAAAGCAGGAGTTACAGGGTTTTCAGAGCAATAAACATGCTCAGTTTAAACAGCACTGGAATATGGTAAAAACTGCATCTGTCATCAAAATAATAAAATACAAGCAATCATTAACTTGACTGTGTAGCCTTGTCTTCAAAACAAGTTAAAATAAACCATCTCCTAAACAAAAAGTGAAAGAGTGATAGTAAGGGAATTTTTGCAGCACACAAATGCCCTAATGTTTCCATGTTTCTTACCTGTTATGAGCAGTGATAATTTGCCTGTTACCACTGTAAAGGCAGTATGAAGAAGAAGCTTCTTTTCCCACCTCACCCAACTAAACCAAGAACAGCAAAAAAAAGACTAGATTTGTTTTAGGTCAGGATGACAGAATGAGATCTGTTCCATTTTAGGCCTGGTGGAATTTTTAGAAATTTGCTATTAGAAAGAGAACTGAACCTTTTGACATGTAGACATTTGAGAACTTCAACCTTTCTTTTCTCTTTGAATCTCATTTTATAAATAAAACTAAACTAAATTATAAAATATTGTCCTTTTTTTTAGTCATATAAGTACCTCCAAGTCTTATTGTTGGTTTCTTGCTTCCTTAATTTTTTTTTAGATGAGGGTATATTTTGTATTTTCTCAGTTTATATATGTAATTTTCCTACTCAGAGCATTCACATCTGCTTCCAGAATTATTATCAGGACAGTGTCTTTTGACCTTGCACTGATAAAAATATGAAATGAGGTTCAAATAAGTGGCTTGGCTAAAAGAATACCACTCTGAAGGTGCTTTCAGAAATAGCAAAGGATATTCTGGACAAAAAGGATCTGGAGGATGTGTTATCTTCTCACTTGATTCACTATATGCACAATCACCTCTTGACCGGATTTTGGCTGTGAGACTTTGAAATGTTATAGCTCAGTTTGCTTGCATTCTTCCATGAGAATTTGGTTCTGCATTGTCACAGCAGGAAGGTAATCATTGACTGGGTCTTGAATGCTTGTAAGAATCTGACCTATCCCTCGGCTGATTCTCTGCCCGTAAGACCCACTGCTGTTTTTTGCTGAGATTGTCTGACCTCTGTAGACCTGAGCCTGATGCTCACATATACCAAACTTGCTTAGCAGGATAAACACGTCTCTGCGGAAAGCTTTGGTGAAAATAGCATAAAGAAAGGGGTTGGCACAAGAATTGAGTGGGTAGAAAAGTACCAGCAAAATCTTGGAATTGGTGACAGTTATCAACGGTTTGTTCATAATGGCAGATAAAGCGTGGAAGGAGATGGGAGCCATGCACAGAAAGTCCGTGAAAATCAACACAGCCATCCGCTTGGCAATTTTGGTGTCTTTGTCCCCTGACTTGTACTGGGGGTTTCGCACAGTTACGTAGATTTTAATGTAGCAGGCACAAATGATGACAAAAGCGATAATGTTGCATATTAAAACAAAGACAATGTAGGCTTCAGCCACTGGTGTTTCCGTGTCCATAGGCAAGCAGATGCTGACTTTGCTGTAGCTG
This sequence comes from Climacteris rufus, assembly GCA_013398175.1. Lineage (NCBI taxonomy): Eukaryota > Metazoa > Chordata > Aves > Passeriformes > Climacteridae > Climacteris > Climacteris rufus. The sequence continues at coordinate 238,759 of VZRZ01007932.1, forward strand.
CTGACACCAACCAGTGGCAAAAGGGCGAGCAGGATGCAGGAGAGCCAGCCTCCCAGCATGATGAGCAAGGCGTGCCGGAGGTGAATCTTGCGGTCTGGGCGCATGGCAAAGGTGATGGCGTACCAGCGCTCCAGCGTGATCACAGTCAGCGTGTACACGGACAGCTCGCTGGCAAACACCGTGAAAAACCCGGCTGTGTTGCAGCCAGGCCCAGTCTGCCACTCTATGGCGTGGTTATAGTACTCTGACCTGGTGTGGAGGTCCACTGAAGCAATCAGAAGGAGGTATAACCCCATGCAAAAGTCAGCAAAGGCCAAGTTACACATCAAAAAGCGTGGTACAGTCAGTTTATAATGGCTGGTGAGAAGGATGAAAAGGACGAAAATGTTGCCTAGAATAGCAAGCAGGTTCACAAACCACACCACAATCCTCAGAAACTGATATCCCATTATATCCTCACAGGGATTAAACTCATCGGGCTCTGGTGTGCATATCACGTCTTCATTGCCTCCGCAGACAGGATAGTCATAATGACTGTCAAAGGTCTGGACATCTTCCACTTGGGGGTTCTTGAGCTCTTTGCCAAAGCCAAGATTTCCTTCTCCATGGTCTTCCAAAAAAATGTAGTAATGGGAATTTTCTTGAAAATTTGTGAACTTGGTGCTTGTGTCATACACAGCATCGATGTGGTCTGTGTATTCTTCTGCATAATCTTTGTAAAATGGGTCTCTCAGAGCTTTGACTGATCTCTTATGAAAGCTGTGGCTGCTCTGGTTACATGTTAGGTACTCCAGGATCCTGAAAGAGTAAAGGGGGAAATCACTGCTGGCATTTACACTCTCAGCTGGAGCACAGCATGTAAACAAAGGGAACACTTAACAACCAAATCATCATGAATGAAAATGTAGCTATAAAAATTATTTGATATATTTTTGTTGACAGAACATAGTGTACAACAAGCTTGAGCATTTCTGGACCTTTTTTAAACTATATTTTTAATTTTATCCCCAGCAGTAATTTGACTTATTTGACAATCATAATCCCTCTTCTTTTTTGGGATCTACATTCTTAGTAGGTAAGAAGACATATATTTGCTGTTTGTAACTTCTTAGGTAATACACACAGTATGACTTTCTTTTTCACTGTTGCTCACAAATTAATTTCTCCCCGAATTTCCATCAATCTAATTTCTGTTCAGTAGGTTCTTTTCAGCTAACTAGCAGTGCAGTGATTTGGAATCCTGTACCTCACGGTGTGATGCAGCTGTAGTAGTAGTCAAAAGCTTTTCAGTTAGAAAACATATGAGATTTGAGGCTATAACACCTCCAACACTTTTTTGTAGGTCTTGCTACAGCAAGGCCCTTTTCTTTTTTCTTTCACTTTAATTCTGGACTCAACAAGTGAAGGAACTGCTGCAAAAGGGTCCTACAAAAAATTATTTTTTCTGACAGTTTGCATTTGCAATCTCTGTTTCAAAGAACATTGTCTATATGTAGAAAAAATGGTCACAGAAGTGCCAATAGATTTATTTTTGTATTAATAATAACACATTGTCTTCATCTGCATGCTTAAAAAATGAATGCCATTTAGTGAAACTCACCCACTCTTTTTTTTCCAGCTCTTGAAAGCACAGCAGTGACTTGGATATGATAGGTCAGCTCGCATTAGCTGAAGAAATGTCTTTACAGCTGGTAGTTTCTTTAAAGTCCATGTATTTTTGGCCATTAGTTCTTTTAGGCTTTCCAGTCCTTTGGCTGGAAGGTTGGCAACAGCTGTTCTGGAGATGTCCCTAAGTAAAGGAAGAAAAAGACAATGTCAGAATATTCACTGACTGGATCAGACTTTTTTTCAGATTCTTACAGTTCTTCAGGAGTTTCATAGAATTCTACAATAAAAATCAAATCCAGAGTAGGTGGGATTTCATATTGCCTTGCTAGGTTCTGATACCATTCAAACTGAAGTAGGCTGTTAATTTCTCTGTGATTTTCATTGTGTTTTAAAGCTCTTATCTTTAATGTCTTACAGCACAGAATATGAGTTACCAAGAAATATCGTGACTTTTAAAGTTACACATTTAAAGCCAGATAGAAATGCATATGCAAACACAAAGTTTTAAAAATTCTTTAAATCACATCTTCCATTGGAAGAGCTATATTCCCTTAGACTTCTTTAGACTCAGTTTAACCTATTGGCACACTTCAGTAGGAAGTATTGCAATTCCTAAAGGAATATTCTTTATATACTGAAATTAAAACTTTCTATCTTAGTCCATCCCGAATCTCTCAGAAAACTGAGTATTATGTTTGTTACTTTCTACTTGTCTGCTGAGGTGGATTCATGAGAAAGATGATGCACAGCCACAGGGAGGTGGCTTTCCTTTCAAATTGCCAGGTGAGTGTCATCTGATCTTGATAGTGTTTTCTACTCAAATTTTGCTTTGTGCCAAAACCTCTTGTACTGACACTTGAAGTCAAGATGTTCTCAGAGTTACGCTCTGTGAAGAAATAAACCTGTAAAAAGAGTTTTACTGTAGGAACATTGAGCACTTTTATCATGAACACCCTCATAATAAATAATTCTGCTTTTTTCTGCACTTTCTTATCCCTCTAGAAGTGTTGCTCACTGGCTGAATTCTTGCACCTAAAAGAAAATTATTACTAATTTTATACTTTAAACAACTTTTAAATGTCTAAAATACTTGGGTTAGCTCTGTTTTGGTTTTTGTTTTTTTTTTTTAATTTTGATTTTTTTGCATTTGTTTTTAAATTGAGTTAGAAATTGCTTCTCCTTTTTGTAGGAGTGCTTTTTTGCTTCTAAGAACTTTCTTGCTATCATACATGTTTTAATATGTTACAACTAGTTAATTTCAACTACATAAAATTATTTTTTTGTTCTTCTGCAATCCTTTTCCACAGGTGTTTCTACCAACAGCCTGAACTGGCTCTTGGAAGAGTCTGAATGCTGCCTGCTTACATTTTACCTCCTAAGGAATCACAGAGTAGTTGAGTTTCCAAATCATCCAGTCTGACCTCCTTGATCAAAACAGGGTCACCTGGAGCAGGTTCCTCTGAGCTGTCCCCAACTGGCTTCTCAGCATCTCCAGGACATTTCCAGCCTCATTAGCAGTGTGTTACAGCATTTGACCACACTCACAATAAAAAAATTTTTTGTTATGTATGATGAAGTCCTTTCTCAGTCATGTCTTCTTGAGGCTGAACAGGCCCAGCCTCCTCAGCCTTACCTCGTAAGAGAGATGCTGCAGTCCCTTAATCATCTTTGTTGCCCTCCACTGGACCCATTCCAGAAGCTCTGTGTCTCTCTTGTACTGAGGAGTCCAGAACTGGACACAGCACTCCAGATGTGGCCTCACCAGTGCTGAGTAGAGGGGCAGGATCACCTCCCTCGACCTGCTGGCAATGCTCTTCCTAATGCAGCCCAGGATCCCATTGGCCTTCTTGGCCACAAGGAAGGGCACACTGCTGGCTCATGGACAGCTTGTTGTCCACCAGGACCCCAGGTCCTTTTTCACAGAGTTTCTTTCCAGTAGGTTGGCCCTCAGCCTGGAACAGTTCACGTGGTTCATTCTTCCCCAGGTGCAGGACCCTGCATTTGCCTTTGTTGAATTTCAGACAGTTCTTCTCTGCCCATCTCTCCAACCTGTCAAGGTCTTTCTGAAGGGCTGCACAGCACTCTGGGCTATTGTCCACTCCTCCCAGCTTTGTGTCATCAGTGAGCTTGCTGAGGAGGCATCTACCTCTTAATCCAAGTCACTCCACATCTCAGGGTCACTACAGCCAAGCCGGCACCCAGCCTTTGCATCTGCAACAAGGCCTTCCATGTTTCTTATAATAAGGCAAATCAGCACTCGATTTCTTGTGGGATCCTGCACTATCTGTAACAGGAAGTTGTCATCAATGCTTTCCAGGAATCCCCTGGACTGTTTGTCCTTTGCTCTGTTAGTGCTTTGTTGTATTGATTGTGCCAATATCCCAATGGGGCTGCAAAGGGATGCCCCATAGTCTTGTCTTGTGGTTATATCTTTGTCTGCTTGTATTTACTGGAGTCAGCCCCTCCTAAGTCTCCCTTTGCTCCTTGGGTTGTCACTATAGCTCTCCCCTTTCCACACCTTACCTCTATGTCCCCATTTCCCTTCAAATGTAGTTTAAAACTCCCACAACAAGCCCCACTAACTCCTGAGCTAAGATCCTGTTCCTCTTTTGAGACATTTTATAGAACTCTTCTTCTGCAGCAAAATATCTTGGTAAAGTTGATCTTGGAATTGTCTTACCAAGACAGGGCTGGACTTTCAACAACCCTGAGGGGTCTCTGTTGAGTCCTAATGGTGGTGGCAGCTATCTGCAGGTAGGTAGCACAATTAAATGCCGTGTGATGGGAGATGGTAAGACTCTTTGAAAGAGAAATGACACCTCACAAATTCTTGGAGTTCTTTGGAGATGTACTGGCAGAAAAAATGTACTGGATGTACTGGAGAAAAATGATCCTGTTTCTGCAATGAACTGGGAATTCTGACAAGCCTCGGCAAAATGAGATCTGAAGGGCTGTTGAGGTAACTAATCTGTTATGTGACAGGGGGAATGTCTCTGCTGGATTAATTAAAAAATAAAAGAGTGGGGGGAAAGCCTGAGAACAGGTGACAAGTTTTCATGCTAGAGGAAGAATGGAAAATTAATTGGTATCTGAATATACAGGTCATTGCAGCAGAGCCCGCAGAGGCCAGGCTGGTGCTGGTACTACAGAAATACTCATAAACAGTCTGGGAAGGAAATGAGAGTAGCTGCAATAGAGCCTGTTTCTGCCACAAAGTAATACCAGGTAGTGAAAGCTAAAGCTGATTATCTAAAGTAGCAGAAGGCACCTGCAATACTACATGACTGAGCAGAAAAATAGTATGATTCAATACTGATGAATGTAAGGTGCATTTAAGAAAAAGCAATTTAAACTGTACATGGATGACAATGGGGTTTAATTTAGCCAGCACTCTGGAAAGATTTTGGAGTCCTCTGCAAATACCGGGTCAGTGCTTTTAGTAATATTGAAGGGAAAGAGAATGCTAAGAATTCTTGGGAAAGAAATAGAAAATAGAACATAAAAACTTCACTTTGTAAATCTATTGTGACTGTAACTTAAACATTATATGCAGTTCTAAAAATATTATATGCATTTATAATAAGAGCATGGAAAGCTACAGCTAGGATGATAAAAGTGTCAGGTTGTTTATTTATGAAGTAATATGGAGCAGATAAAGACTTTTCTCTCGGGAAGAGCTATGACTGGAAGCAGTAGTAGACTGTAGTGCCACGCAGACTGTAATGAAGGTGATTGGTAATGATTATTCACTCCTGTGAGATGAGTTTTGGAACACCTAAGAATGTGAGGCAAGAGACTTAAAAAGAAGAGAAGACATACTCTTTTCACAAAACTGTATCATTGTGAAAATCAGTGTTATGGTTCATCGTGAAGGCTGAAAAACTTAAGTAACAAAAAGGGCAATATAACTTTTTTTTTGGTTTTATTCACCGTTGTGTAACATTCCCATCAGAAATGGCTGGATCAGGAAGAACACCCTGGGAGACAAGGGCTCATGCTTTGAAAACAGCTGCTGAGAGTAGCTTCTCTGGGACCCTGGATGCATGGGGAAGGGAGCTGCAGCTCCTAGAGAGCTGTGAACAGAAGGGAGCAGCCAGCCCAGAGCTCCGGTTGTGGAAACAATTTCCCAGGGAGCAGAGGTAAACATGCAAAATCTGTGGCATCTCAGAGTATTATCAAGTGATGTTGCACAGTCTGAAAGAAACATCTGTTCAGTGAGAAAAAAGAGCTTGGAAAAATTAGTTGTAAGACTGTCATTTCTGTTCTATCTTACCAAATCCTTTGAATTCTTTTATGTATGTGTCTAAGGGTGTATATTTGAACAGAAAGGTATTGTAGGTTTTGTTTTCAAACACTCTCTTTGTTTTATACTGTGGAGCTTAGGGAAAAATTATAGGCACAGATATCTTCAAGTTCTTGTTGACTTAGGATTAATCCTATTGCAGAGCTAACAACAGATAGTTGGTCCTATCCATGGGCCATACTAGGCACAATGGCTCGGAAGTTTGGAAGTTTCCAAAATCACCAGTTTGGGAAGTCCCTAAACTGCTGGTACAGTGTCTGCCACCAGGTCTTTGTGGCCTCTCTGTATCACTGCTATTGCAAATCAAAAAGCCTTGTGGGATTTTGGTGATCATTTGTCTCCCAGTGGAAGATAACTTCTTAGTTACTCTACCTAGGCCCACACTTTGTAAGTCACAAAGTGTGTGTCAGCTGGCCAAGAGGAAAATGTGGGATTCTCAGGGATTTTTTTACCTTACAAATCTAATCTAAATCATCATCTGCTGAGATTCACAATCTACTTCAAGCAGCATAACAGCTGTTTTCAAACTAGAAACCATGGATTGAAAAGGTTTATAAATAATTACTAATCCCCAGAGCCACGGGAATCCAAGTAGTTGGAGTTTGCCAAGATTATAGTATCTGTGTCTGCACTCATATAGAAGACACATTTTTCTAAATGATTTCTTTGTTGTGTGCCATTGTATATAGTCATAGAATCATGAAAGTTGAAAAAGACCTTTAAGATCATCAAGTCCAACATCAACCTTGCATTCACCATGTCCTCAAGTGCCATATCCACATGTTTTTTGAACACTTTCGTGGATGGTGACTCCATCACTTCCCTGGGCAGCCTGTTACAATGCTTTACCAGCCTTTCTGTGATTTTTTTTTTTTCTAGTATCCAGTCTAAAACTCACATGGCACAACTTGGGGTGATTTTATTGTGTTGTCACTTCTTACCAAGTCCTGATCAGTCAAGTATGGTCAGTCCCAATCAGTCATGGATGATCAGTCCTGATTTTGGTCTGCTCAGGAAAATGGGAACTGACTGCAGTAATGTCAGGCTCATTAACAGCTATTAATATTGATAACTAAGATGATGTTTAAACACAGCAACGCTTACATTTCTCAGAAGAGTGTCTTGCTACCCCTACTAAAGCTATAGCTGTCAGACTTATAGAAACACAAGAGAATAAGCAAGAGGTCTGATGGACTTGTTGAGAGGATCTGTCTCAAACTGAAGTGACTGTAAGAGTGATGCTGCTTCTACTTTTCTGTATAAGAACTCCTGTAATTTTCCTGTAAGTATCTAGTAACTTGTAGTCAATAACACTCTATGCCCCAGACATAACAAAACTTTTTATCACCCTTGTTACCCTGAGTTGAGAACATTCCATTGTCCTATGACAATTGAAATACGAAAGTTATAGAAAGAGTTGGAGAATGCAACGGAGAATTAAAACATAGAAGCATTCCATTAACTCTGTTTCTAATTGGGAGATTTTTGTCAACTATGTTAATTTGCTAAACCTATTATATATACTGGGACAGACTGCTGTGCAGTTAGAGTTTTGCATCTTTGTTGCCTTTTGGCTCACTCGGGGCCTTTGTATCAGTCGGTGGGGGGCCCCTCGCCCTGTCTTTGCAGTTTGTCCTCGGAGACCTCCGAAATAAAGGTACTTGCCTTCCCTTCCCTCTTAGCTTGGCTTCAGCTTCTGTTTTTAGTCTGCTTTAGGCAACAAGAGAAGCAAGGCAGGAAACTGTGATAAAATGAATGATAACAAGTCACAAGGACTGGATGCTTTTCACCAGAAAAGTTCTGAAGCAGGTGAAGGAGGAAGTAGTTGAATTGGTGAAAGAGTTGTGGAACTTTCAACTCAGCTCCCCTGCAGAAAGGCAGCAAATGAACCACCACCTAATGTGATATACCTTGGGAAAGTCAGCAGGTAAGGGGCTTTTGTAAAATTAAGTCCTGCCTTGCAAACTTCTCTGAGTGTTGTGCTTATGATCTGCTCCAAGTCTCCTGGGACTTCTACAAGGCCTTTGATAAATACAAGGCTGATACAGAAACCAGGCAGCTGCACTCCTTGTGGAAGGCATCAAATGCTCAGGATTATGATAAAGGCTAGCTACGTTCACTACTAGCTTAGATCCACAGCAGGCTTTAACTTTTAAGTAGCCATGGTCTAGAGCCCACTCAGGTACTGGGAGTGGTAGTGTAGAGCTCTACGCTGTGAGGCGTGACAGCAGCCAAAGTGCACTCAACCCATTTCAGCATTGTGGCTTGGTACCTGTTTTGTTTCGTCCTCACAGGTTTTCTCATAAATCTCATGTGACATTTCTAGGCTGTTCTTAGCTGAAATTTACACATTATATGGAATGTTAAAGAGACATTGGAGAGGTTCAGATAAATGTGGGAATACAACATAGCTTATGATTTCAGAGATGTTTTCTGAAACAACTGTGTATTATAGAAATGTTAAACAGATATTTAGTTGCTCAGATTTTTTTCTTTTTTCCTGGATTGTTATATTTTGGTCTAATCCTTTGTTGGTTTTATGAAGTCAGAATTTCAGAACTAGATCTAAGACATAATAATTTTTGTCAATAATCCTTTTCATTGCTGGCAGCACTCAATTGTAGTACAAAATCAAGTAATAGTGATAATTTAAAAGACAGGTAATTAAGAAAATGAGATGGAATGCATCATAGTACAATTGAGAATTTTTACCTGTCATATACAAATTTCTGAGTACTGCAATAGTTAAAAAAGCATAAAATAAATAATAGATGGGCTTAGACTACAGATACTATTTTATCTCTACTGAAAGATTTTTTAAATCTACAAATTAGCATTGTTTGATTAGCAGAATAGAGAGTGTTCCTCTTGCTCAAAGACTTGCTTGTGTCCAATGGCAGGAACAGAACAAAACCTCCTGAGACAGGACCCATTCCTAGATTGGGAAATGATGTATTAAAGAGCAATTCTGCATTCTACAGATAATTAACTACGCACATGTATCTCGTGTGACTGTAACATTTTGAGTTTCGACTGTGTGCTTTGTAAAAGCTAATTGAATAATGAGCCTGATTGTATTTTTGTTGTACTCTGTTGAAGTTTTGCTGTAGGCAGCAGCTCTTGTTGCATTTAGTAAATTGGGTCGGTCCACTGAGTTGCTGAATCCTTGCCAAAATTTCATTTTCAGGTGAAGGGCAATGTACTGTCATTATAGAGTTAAAATAGTTTTCTAAAGGGAGCAGTCTGTGGATACATCCACATACATTTGAGTATACAGCAGTGACAAAGGAACCAGAATTACTGGCATCTGTTTTCCTCTATCCAGTGATCACACTCCCTGCTTCCTCTGCTGTTGTAAATTGCAAATTTGAAAAAAAAAAATAACCTAACTTTTCAATACTTAGTTAATTATGACTTTTAATTTGTTGAGCTGAGAGCAAGGCTAAACTCACACAACATACATATAGTCAGGCACAATTCTTTGTAGTTAAATCTTTCTCACTTGTTTTCTTTAAAGTCAAAATGGAACATTACTCCATTAGCGTGGATCCATGGTCTGTATTTCAGCCTTTAAGTTGCTATGGCTGCTGAAATCCTGATCAAAAAAAAAAGCACCATCTGTGGGGCAGATGTTCCAACCACCATAAATTCTTATCTCACTTGAAGAGTGCATATAGGGAACTCTAGAAAGAAAGTTCTACCAGCTTGGTAGGGAGGCAAGACAAAATTTCTCCTTTGAGCTCCATAAAAAGTCCCTTTTATTTTATGTTTTTTTCCCTGCATACTGCTCCCACTGTATGCCATTCATTTTCCCAGAAGAAAAGCAATATTCTCACAATCATTTTCCATAGAGTTAATTTTCAGGATGAAAGAGTTTTGTAAGTAAAACTTTCCTTTTGAGGAAGATCTAGTGACCAGCTAATAACACCAAGGTGCCTGAACCAAAAATGACTTAACAAACTACTCCTTATAATAAGCCAAGTTGTTTACACTGCCAAGAGAATATGGAAGAGCTGTATTGGTAAGACTTCTCAGACTGTTACACAAGTTAACAGATCTCTGGTCTCTCTGTAATAACTGATTAATATCGGTCATGATGATATAGTGGAGGGTATATACTAAAGCACCAATTCCAAGGATATTTTTGTCTCCTGTGGAAGGTGTTAATGCTTATTGACATGACACAACAATAAATACTAGCTTTCCACTCAGTTTTCATTTTTTGACTTCACCCCTCTTGAGGTGATGCATATGTGGGAGCTTCAGAAACTATTTTGTTCCTGTTAAAATAGTTCTAGTTCCTGAAGGTCAGCTAAGAGATCTGTCCAAGTGAAAGGATTCCACTCTAAATTGTTGCTCATTTTATGGCAAACCTTTCGTACATCACACATGCAGAGTAATTCTTGGTTTTCTGTGGGTAACACAAGTCCCTAAAGCTGCTATTAAAATAGTATTAAAATAAAATTTTAAATATTTTCAGCTGTTAATTCTGTACTGGTTTCAGCTGGCATAAAGTTAAATGTCTTCACAGTAGCTAGTGTGGGTCTGTGTTTTTGATTTGTGAGTGAAAATAGTGTTGATAATACAGGGATGGTTTAACTATTACTAAGCAGTGCTAACACTGAGCCAAGGCATTTTTTGTTCCTCACACCATCTGACTAGCAAGGAGGTTAAAAATGTGCACAAGAATTTGGAGAAGGACAGCCAGGACAGCTGACCCCAAATGACCAAGGGATATTCTAGACTTTATCACCTCATGCTCAGCAATAAAGACTGGGTGGCACCATCTGGTTTTGCAGTGGAGGAGGAAATTCCCCTTTCAGTATCTCGGTGATCGGTTGTAGACACTACATTACATACTAGACAATTTGAGTGAGGGAATGTGATTCTTCTGAAACTCCTTTCTGGATTCTTCTTAACTTCTTTGAAGTTTTATTTTCATTCTGTATTATGATTTCTAACTTTAGTGAAGAGTTCTTTGGAGAATTATAAAATCAGACTGGAAGCCAAATTACATGAGAGAAAAGACAGCATAAGACACTTTACATGTGTCCTTACTTTGTATTACAATTGTACAGCCACAAGACAAGTTGTAGTACCGAATCTTTCAGAAGACTAATTGGTAGGAACAGTATACTTAATATAAGATGCAAGCATTTAATAATTCAGTCCCCTAAAGCACAGGTTTTGTTGCTGTTTTTGTAAACATGCCATTCCTGTCCCTGCTGCTCTGATGCTAATGGTTGTAAAGAAAGTGTAACCTAAAATAGTATTATTTTTAAAGCTTTCTCTACTTCATTTTCTCCAACTTACAGTAGAGTTGGTCCACTGTGCACTCCCAGAAATGCATCATCATTGATAACTTCTAGGTATTTGTTCTTGTGCAGATAGCTGCAGAAACAAACAAACCAGAGTGATTTGGAAGTAGTTATCCATAGTTTACAGAAGATCTCCAGTTTACTTCCCTGAACAGATGTACAAAAGCAATATGTATAAAGGCCATCCATTCCCAACAACATATTGAAGCATAATCAGTTATGTAATTTTCTATGTACACAAGAAACAAAATACAGATTTTCCATTTTGAAAAGAAATTAAATTCCTCAACAAATAATTTATGTTGCTAATTTATTTATTTATTATCTTAGTTCCAAATTCTTTTTCTCTGTCATTTACATAAGGACATACACACTGTGTCTTCAATTACGTATGTGTTAGGGTGAGGTGAAATAATTTTGTTTTCTTCCATCGGAATGAGGTATGGGAAATTACATGATGGAACACATCTTAAACAGGAAAATAATTTCCTCCATGTTTTGAGTTCAATAAAAGTTTTAAATGCTTTAAAATCTCCATAGTCAAGTGTAGGTTTCAGTATACAGGTCAAAAGTTTTAAGACTGAAGTTTTGTTATTAGAAGAGAAAGGAAAGAGTGGGATGTTTGGTACTCTGTTGTAAAGTTACAAGCTAGCTTGTGATGTAACTAGGAAGATAAAAAGTGCAATAGAAAAGTGGTCACAACAGATTTCAGAGGGTTTTTGTGAAGTTCACAGAATGTTCTGAGTTGGAAGGGACCCATCACAATCATCAAAATCCAACTCCTGGCTCTGCACAGAACAGCTCCAAGACTCACACCATGTGCCTGAGAGTCTGCCTGCCTCCTTGAACTTTATCAGGCTGATGTTGTGACCATTTCCCTGGGGAGCCTGTTCCATTACCCAACCACCCTCTGGGTGAAAAACCTTTTCCTAGTATTCAACCTAAACCTCCCTGCCACAACTTTAGGCCATTCTCTTGGATCCTGTCACCAGGTACCACAGAGAAGAGATTAGCGCCTGCTCCTCCTCTTCCCCTCACTGGGAAGTTGTAACTGCATTGAGGTCTCCCCTCAGTCTGCTCTGCTTCAGGCTGAACAGACCAAGCGACCTCAGCTGCTCCTCACACATCTTCCCCTCAAGGCCCTGCACCATCCTTGTAGCCCTCCTTTAGATACTCTCTAATAGTTTAATATCTTTCTTTTGTTGTGATCAAATAACTCGACCCAGGACTCGAGGTGAGGCTGCCTCAGTGCAGAGCAGAGCGGGACAATCCCTTCCCTTGTCCGGCTGGCAAGCTATGGTGTGGAAAAAATCGAGTCAAGATTCTAATCCTGTCCTGGTTGAAGTCATTGGCAAATTTTTCATAACATTCACTGGATGTAAGCTTATATTGATCACCATAGTGAGAAAGGAGAAGTAAATGCACTTCATTGGAGTTACACAACAGAAAGTCTTAGGGAGCCAAATTATGCTTCTGGCATGTTATTCATTGGACATGACTCATGCCTTAAGCCTTGTTTCTTACAGAGAAAAATAGCTTATATCACCTTCTCAGCTGTTTTCGTTTGAAATAAACTTTCATTCTTTATAAATATATGGCATTCTAGTATCACCTGGCATTTGTGTTTTCTGAGAATTGGTTTTCATATTCTGAAAATGGCACACTATTGTTCTGAATGTTTCCTGTAGCGTGCAAATTTCCTCATGATTTAGTCTGCAAAACGAGTACAAAAATTAAAACCAGAGAAACGGTTACAAATTAATCCAAGACTTCAACATCTAGGTTGTAGTTTTGAAGGACACAAAAACCTTCTTAACCTGATAAAACCTGTCAGCTGTGATAACTAGACACTGTTACACAACCAGTTAATTGGTTGTGCAATTTTGAAACATCTTCCTCTGATATTTGAGTACCACAGTGAGTAATAAACCTGAAATATAATACCTTATATACATGATAAAAATCTTCAAAGTTACAAATAGAGACAGCTAGAGAATTTGGGAAGTACATAACCATGTGTTACTAAGGAGGGGCTGCAGTGTTAGCTGCCAGTTTTCACATCCATGAGTCAGGCCCATCAGAATGTACAATTTCCTGATGCTAATTGATTTCAGTTGTTTAAGCCCTTTTATTCTGATATGTACTGCTTTTAAATGGAAGGAATAAGGGTTTGGTAAATATTAATTTGACAAAGAAAGCTTATGCAGAGCCATTATAGTTCCTTCTGAAAGTGCCATTAATCCTGTTGTTACTGATAGCTTAATGATATAGAATGTCATTTAAATTCACTGCAGTAGAGAAAACCACAACAGTGGTATCAACATGTCTAAACAAATCTTAGAAGTTTTAGAAATCACATAGTTGATGTGTAATATCTAGCCTTGGTGGGGACACTAGAATGATAGTCATTCTGGAGAGTTTCTAGATGGCATGAATACCACAGTGCGAAGCGTGCAGAAAGTCTGTAGCAGTAAGAGCTGAATCTGGGCAGGAGATGCTGATGTTTCTGTAGCACTGTAAGTAAATGAAGGCCCATTTTCACGCCTTTCAATCCAGTCCGAGCACTAAGTTAACTATATTTGTGACTAACAGACTGGACTCAAGATCCAGGGGTAAGTGGGAAGCATATTGTGTTAAGCCTCAGCCCCAGCAGAAAACAACATGACTGCAGGGTGCTGAGAAGGACCTTCTGAGGGCACGAAACACTAACAGGACCTTTCAAGTGTTATGTAAAACAGGACAATAGCAGGGCATGACAGAAATACTGAGTATTCGCACAGTATCAATGCATGCTTCGTAAAGCAACAGGCTAGAGAGTCTGCATGAGGAAAAGCGACCTTTCATTTCATCTTGAGTGGCACACATGCTCTGTTTCAAAATGTTAGTGTCTCAAGTCTGTTTTAGAAGAGCAACCACCACGTACTGATATTCAGCAACGCTCAAGGACCAAAAAAGCTGAAGAGGAAACAGCTATAGTCTCGACAAGGAGAAATAAATATATATATGTATGTATGTGTGTGTGTGTGTGTGTGTGTGTGTGTGTGTATATATATATGTATGTATATATGTGTGTATATATATATATATATGAGAAAACTTTCTTAAAGATAAACAAAAATATGGAAGTTACATTACTGAAAGCATTCTGGGAGCTCTTTAGGGACACCATTTTGGAGATACAGAGTAAACATAAAAAGTAAGAACTGGCAAAAGAAAACCAAAATCCTGAATATTCCAAATACTCAGCTGAGATGAAAAACTGAAAAAATACTGTAAGGTATGAAGATGATTTTACAAAATATTTTATTTTTACCAAAAGTGTAATTTCTTCTGAGGGTAAAGGATATGAATGAAAAATTCTGACCAGCTTCTTCAACTAACTAACATATAATGTCACATAGTTTTCTTTAAGTGTGAAAGATTTCTATTTTTCTTCTTTAATAATACAAAGTCATTCATGCTGTGCCCTATATTGCAGCTGAATACACCTTTCCTGGTTTTTTTTAAAGCTGAATTTTTTCATTGATTAGGTTTTACTGCAGTCCCACAACCAATTTTATTAGCACAGGGAGTGACGGAATAAGAATGAACAGACAGATTAGGGTAAAAGGGAGGTTTTGCAAAATTTTCTTGCAAAGGATCACGTAGTTAAAAATCAAGTAGAGTTACCAAAGATCCTAGTTGGGACATCTCACTGGCTTATGGAATTACATGTTGTCTGCTGCTTGCTTTCAGCTTCCAGTTTTAAAATAAGGCAGCAGAGGATAAGAAACAAGGAGAAGATTAATATGCCAGCCACATACTTAAGTATCACTACTGTAGTATTAAATGGGCTCTGAATGTGTAACATGTTAATGTGTCTGTGTATCAGCTGGATTATGAAATGAAGGTTAAAGAAAAGGAGAAGAGGCAAAAAAGATGCATTGAGCATCTGCAAGTAAGCAGTACTAAGGATTCATCATATGATTTTTCCACACAATTGTTTAGCTTGACTCTGAGCTGTGCCAAGCATTATAAGTGAACCCTGAAAGTGTATACCAAAGTAAATATATTCTTTTAGAGTTTATTTTTGTAATTAGATTTTGAGATCCCACACTTTCCATTTCAGTAATTTAGATAGCTCTGTAAAAGCTCATCACAAATATATTTTGCTATTCACCGAAAATGTGTTTTAAAACTCTTCTTTCCTCACCAATTTCCTTACAGCAATAAACATGGTTGCAGCAGCACCACGAGTGATGCAGTTTATGGATCTTAATGATGTGTTAGAAGGAGGGATTCAAATGTCAGATGAATACTTTTCAGTAAAAGTGTCGTTCAGCCCTTCATTCCTGGTTTCTTACTTCCCTGCCCCTATAAAAATTATACAATACTGTCGTTTGCTATGAAACACAGATCCTTGTTGGATGACAAGATCAACTAGGTAGTGCAATTACTCAGTATGATAATGGAAACCATTAATCCGTGGTTTCTCACCTATACCTGCATTAGTTTTTTTTAACCTACTTCAATTACATAGGCATTGTAATACTGCGAGGCAAGTAGAAAGGCACAGTGTGTAGTAGAAGATAGCCTCTGAGACTCCCAGAGTGTCTTCTGATTTATGGATGGAACATGAAGTCTTTGAATAATTTTCCAAAAATTTATTTTTGTTTTTGACTATTTTCCATTCTTACATACTTTTGTCCTTGAGATCATCATTTAAAACCCATTCAAATTTCCCTCACCCTTTTTCTCTTAGTTTATTTTTGCTCCTATTTTTGTCAAGTACAAAGATTCTTGGATCAGACCCAGAGAAAAACAGGTACTTCCTTCACTATACAGTGGAAGATAAACAGGAGTTCAAATTAGAAATGTCAAAATAGAGAAAATGAAATATTTGCCCTTTGCATTAACTTAATGGTGCTGCTAGAAAGAACAAATCTTCAAGCTTGCACTTAGCAAAATTATACCTTATCTTGTCATATGGTAACCAAACTACTTCAGAAAATTAGTTTAGACATTTCAGTGTAGTTTATCAAACAGATAATGGCTTTACCATTAATGTTCAGCTCCTTAGTTTGCCTTGTACATCTGGAGTAGTGCTTTGCTCCAAGTAAATGTCATATGATTTAATTAGGAGAAAAGTATTTGTTATAATAAACCATTTTTACTGCTGGTAGATAAAGCCATGAACGTAAGTCTAGTTTTGGTTGTTTTGTTGGTTGTTTTCTATTTTCTTTTAAAATTTGATTAACTTTTGCATCATAGCCAGCCTCTGGAAGGATTCACTTAGGATCATAAATCATAGAACACATGAGGCTGGAAGGGATCCATAAGTGTCATGGAGTTCAACTCCTTGGTCCTTGCAGGACGACCAAAAACAAAATCAAGAGTATGACCATTATCCAAGTGCTCTTTGAACTCTGACAGTATTGATGCTGTGACCATTCCCCTGAGGAGCCTGTTCCAGTGACTGACCACCCTCTGAGTGAAGAACCTTCTCCTAATGTCCAGTCTGAACTTCTCCTGATGCAGGTTTATTCCATTCTCTTGGGTGAGAGAGAAGATCAGCACCTCCCCCTCCACTGCCCCCTTTGAGGAATCTGTGGGTTGCCCTGAGATCACCCCTCAGGCTCTTCCTCTCCAGGCTGAACAAGCCAAGTTACCTCAGCCATTCCTTGTAAGTCTTGCCCTCAAGGCCCTTCACCATCTTGATTGCTCTCCTTTGGACACTCTGAGGGTTTGAGGTCTTGCTCATATTGTGGTGCCCAAAACTGCCCCCAGCACTCGAGATGAGGCCACCCCAGTGCAGAGCAGAGCGGGACAATCCCCTCCCTTGCCCAGCTGGCCATGCTGTGCCTGATGCCCCCCAGGACACGGTTGTCAGGGCACAGCTGACTGATGTTCAACTTGCCATCAACCAGGACCCCCAGATCTCCCTCTGCAGGGCTGCTCTCCAGCCTCTTGTTCCTCACTTTGTACATATGACCAGGATTACACTGTGCCAGATGGAAAATCCAGCAATTTCTCTTGTTAAATTTAATATGGTTGGTGATTTTCCAGCTTTCAAGTCTATCCAGACCTCTCTGTAAAGCCCTGTACTCTTGAGGCCTTAAAGAATACTGGAATATCTTTAAAATATATTAATTACAATTTTCTTTCTAAAAGTAAGCAAAACTAACTGCAGAAGCTTGTATGTGTTGTCTGCTTCTCTACTTCCTAGTTCAATAAAACAGATGTTTTGGACTCCAGATCTTGTAAAACTACATTTTCACTTGATTCTTTAATAATAATGAGAATTCCAAAGAGGCCAGAAGCAATAGCACTTGCTCACTATCTGAGAAGCATAAAGAAAAATTGCTACAAAATAATCTCCAACCTGTGTTTTTTTCAAAATGTAAGAAATGGAAAAGCTAACACATTCCTCTGTTGGCTAAGGCTTAGAAAGGTTCTGAGTATTGCTGCATACAGCTTAGAGGGATTCAGTCAAGACACTGGATTAATTTTGCCATATTTTACCTTGCAATTTCTGTGAGCGCTAGTGTAAACACTATGTCATCATGAAAAACTTCCTTTCTCATGTGAAAGTTCAAAATAACTGAACTAGCATGAGTAAAATAAGATCTATTCCAGATCTTTAGTTTAACTCAAACCTTTCAAACTTTAAGAAGTGTAGCTGACTGCTAAGGTAAAAAAAGGCAGTTTGGAAAGATTAAGACCATGTGGAGGATGCTCTTGTGGAATTCTCTATAGAATTTAATGCCAATTTAAAATAATACTGAAAATAATGATACCTGTTCTCATGTCTCTCTGGTTAATTTAAAAGGTCAAGATGAAGAAATCTCTTTACTTGTGATATTGACAGACTCTTCAGTCAAGCCTCTGTAGGACAAGAGTAAACTCTGCCAAAGTGAATGAAGCCTCTGAAAGATTTATTGTGTGGTAATGATTGAGGCAGATGATTTTGAGTATGGTGTAAAAAGGCTACTCACTCACTAAATATTAATTTTCCAGAAAATATAATAAGAAGTTGAAGGGGAATATGAAATGGTTGATTCATGCTTTTGAGATGTGCGTCCTCATTTCTAGTGCAAGGGACTGGTTCCTCTGAATTGCTCCCAGCACCTTAGACCATGCTCTTTTTAGCAGGTAAGAGCTATCTGTGAAAGAGCTGCCACCATTATCAGTGCTACCCTTACTAAAACAAACAATCTTGTAAAAAAACCCAGCTTAATTATCTTCCAAATTGTCTTAGAAAAGTTACTGATCAAGTGAGGTTTTACTGTAGCTTCAAACCAGTACAAAACTCACACTGAAATTACTTACCATGATTTTATTTCTGAGCTATAAATGTACAGACCAAATGAAAGCACACTGCAAAAGACATTAAGCAATGATATTGTTGTTGCTGGCTGAAAATAATATCCTCTCTTTGCTCTTTAAAAGTAATTAGAATAAGATACGTATTTCAGAGCCTCAAATAAGGCAAGAATGTTGGGTTTTTTCTTCTGAAAGAAGAGAATGATCTACTACTTACATAGCATCCAGATTTGTCCCATTAAAAGCATGGCCTTGAATACTGGTAAAACCGTTATTGTACAGTTTGCTGCAAGCAAAAAAACCAATTACATTATTTTAGGCTCCTTCAGTGCATGAATACCTAATATCTTATGTGTCATTTTTCTTGGCAACAGCACGTTTATGCATGGGTTAATTTTAATCTCTCAAAGAAGCAGTAGTTACAGTGCAAGACCAAACAAATGCTCAGGAGGGTTCTTGAGTGCACCTGATTCAAGGATACCACATGGCAGGTGTGCCATCTTTTGCCTCTTTTTACAGCAATGACAGAAGGAGACTAAAACTCTTTGCTGTAACTTTCCCATTTTTAAACTAAGAGCAAGGAAACAAGATTCTGCTAGGACTGATTAAGGAAAGCTAAAGGAACTAACAACTAGCAAAAAAAGTCTGATTTTATTATCAGGCCTGCCTGACTTTTTAGAATTCATTATTTTGTTCCCTTAGACCAAAAGGATTTATTTTGCAATTTTTTTAGAACCCATTTGTTTGCATTCTAATGTTCTTCCTCCCAGTTCAGGTCATGACTCATTACAGTAATTTTCACTCCCATCAGCTCTTTCTTGTAGCTCACATTGACTATGGCTTGCATAACTGAACTTTATTTAACCATTTTCTTTCAAATATGACTCTTCTGATGTTTTGATGTTTGCCATCCAGTAGTTTTCATGGTATATGCCACTTAGGTTGCAAAACAAAGCTATACACAGTTCTAACGATGCTGTAACTTTACGGGGGAAAACTTTGCAGATTTTCTCCCTTTGATTTTTTTCGATATAACCATTCACTGGCATCAGGCTCATACCAAAACAAAACCACTTTAGTCAAGCCAGTTTAAAGCAAAGCAGCAGGACTGATTCAAATAACTGTCAAAGTACAGAATTTATGCAAGTTAGAATATAGATACTGCCTGTCTGTGGTGTTTCTCTGTTACAAACTACTAGAGAGTAGGACAGAGATAGGGGTTTTTAAAATATTTTGCCATATGCATTATCAGAGAGGTAATTGCCTTGTGACTTAAACTGTAAGAACTTACAGGGTTAGAGATTCATTACAAAGCCCATGGAAAGCATTTGCAGGCACTGAAGTCATATAAGGATTATCTGCAATTTCGCTGAAAAAGGAGACAAAATATCACAATCAAATATCTGCCCAACAGAGCTTCTCCAGCTTTGTTATTAATTGTTCTCTGCCTTGATAATAGGTAAAAGTTTAAAGTAAAAATTAATTTCAATAAATTTATTGTATGTATTCTATTACAATATTATTAATAAAATAGCATTGTTATGTTTATTTTAATAAAATTAAATTAATTTACTTAAGTAAATAAGTTTAAAATAATAACCTCTTTAATTATATCTAAGGCCAGAAGATACATGTAGGATGAAGAACTGAGCACATTCCAGCATCCAGGAAGAAGCTTATGAGGTAGATGGGTTTGGGAGTTCTGCTGAGGTGTGCCAGCCTGTGTGGTAATAATGGCTGGTGGCACAGACAGGTCTCTGATCTCATGAGCCACAGAATTAGGACAGTGATAAAGCATTAGCTGCAGTGTCAATTGAACAACCCAAGTGGCTTTAGAGCTGAAATCCTGCTCCCTAAATTCAGACAAGACATCAGATAATACATTATTCACGACAGAGGCATTTTACCTTACAGAAGTGCATCTAGCACATCTTTCACTGGTGAGTGAAATAACTTACTGATTCTTCTCAACTCTTGTCCAAAGCAGTGTTTCACTATCTGTCATTTCTTAAATACTTTTTTTACATCTACTCTGCAGTCTTAATAAACACTATGTCTCTTCAGACCAAAAATCTGTTGTAACAAAAGGGAGAAAGAAAAACTAGAAAGATTTACCATGACTAAACTGGAAAAAGGAGAGGGGAACAAGCTGGTAGAAACAAAGGGCAGAGCAAAGTCTCTGACTATCCTTTTTCTGATTTTTCCTGAATCATAGTATAGTCTGGAAACCAAAATACTGTGCAAATTTTTCTTTTTCTTCAGCTTGTGGATTAGATACAATCTAATAAGGCCAATGCATAATGTCCATGGGCTGAGAAGTTCTAACATTTCCCCATGTGCCAGAAATAACTTCATTCCTTTTCTGTGTTACATTTGTATATATATATGTGCTAACACTGAACAGTACTACAACCATTTTCATTCCAAGTAATTTTCAGTGATAGGTGGTTTCCATCACAAGTTATTTTGGTTTGAAATTTTTCAGATTGGTTCACTTTTCTAAATAAATGTTTACTTGTAAGTTGCTTGACCTTAAAGGCAAATAGTAATATAATGAAAGTTTTTTCCCCAGCTATATCTTATTCATAATTTAGAAACTTACTATTTTTCAAGAGCATTTTTTTTCTTGATGGAAGAAACAAAGTCTTTCATTGAATAGCAATATTTAGAAATAGACTTCACAGAACTATCTCCCTTGAAAGTACAGGTCTACTCTTTGAATACTCTGTGTAGCATATAAGATCTATATTTATCTTTTTTTAGTGATGTCTATTAAAAAAAATCTAGGTAGAAGTAAAACAAAATTTGGCTTTCTGCCAATTAGAAAAGCACTGAGTTGGTTGGAAGTAAGAATACAGATGGTTGTATGAACTGCTTTATCTCATCCAGCCTGTTCAATTCTTGGTTCTCTCTACTATGTAGAAGTAAATAAATAGAATTTAATCTAAGCTGAAGCCCTTTTCGTCTTTGAGAGGCTCTCTAATAGTTCTTAAGATGTAGGTATATCTCACTCAGAGCTCTGAATAACTCAGGTTTCAATCTTGGAGGCCTACAGCCAAGGTGAATGTGTGAGTTAGAACAAGGTTTATCTCTAGTTTCAGAAGATCCTTTAAGGGAAGATCTCATTTCTTACTATAGTTTTAGACTTTTTAGCAAAACAAGCAGCATTTCTACATTGCTCTGAGGTTCATCCTGCCAATGGCAGACCATGAATGCAGTGGGAACTGACCCTTCTTGGCCAAAAATACCCCTTAGCAGCACTGAAACAAGACCTGCGGTAGATCATCAATTATGTCTTTGCAAATCACCTTCTAACATAATAGTTCTCATTTTTAACAGCCTTTTGCCTAGCCCATCCAGCATTCAAGCCTCTTCCAGTTGAAAACTGCTACAATATAAGATTTCTAACTCCTCTCTGGGACCAAGAAGTGGCCAAGATACTTTTACCAGAGTCAGACTGCAAGTCTTCCTCTGAGCTACTCTTCTTCCTCGGCTTGATTACAACCCAAAATTCTAACTTAGATTAATACAGGTGGATTTGCCTTTGCTTTTTAAATACCAAGAAACACCTGCTTTTATTTAGAGTTCAAACAGAAGTCTTTGCTTCTGAAATACCTTTAAGGATAAAAGTGGGAGACCTCCTTGCCCCCATTTCTATTCCCATTTTCTTTCTTCAAGAAATTGGTCTGCAATTTGCTTCACCATGCCAGTACAAATTTGTGAGAAGAATTTTGATAGGATGACTTGATGTTAGCAGGATGTGTGCCAGCTCAGGTCCTGTGGGTCACACTATGCTGACTTCATATTAATTCAGGTATTGCACAGCCATGGCAAAACCCAAACCAAAATATAAGCGAAAGGCCTGTGAAGTTGTGTATTATGAATGTGCCTGTGTGTCCATGCCTCTAATCCAGGTCAAATGTATAGTGCTAGGTGTTGTGGCATTTTGCATATTTGGTGCTAAGGATCATTGAAATATAGCCTGAGGAAAACTCCTTTGTCAGACCTATTTGATATTTTTCTTAAACCCAGAAACCTTCATTATACCTTTTTTTTTGGTCTGAGGATGGCAGTATTCTAACCAGCTGTGAGGACAGATACTTACAGCAAAAAATTCACATCAAATGAATAAATTTTGTTGAGGTCTGGAAACACTTTGAGTCCAGTATTAAAAATACCACTGAAAGAGAGGAGAAACAGAAAGAATTAGATGTACTGGATCACTGAGTAACAGCAAACAATGTATTTAAAGTGTTCAACAGTGTAGGGTGGTTATTGCATCCTCTCTATTGTCAATCCATTTATAATCAACTGTCCAAAATAGAAGGATGCAAGAACAAATTAAGAAATTCAATATACCAGACATGATAAATTACAGAATCTAAAAAATGGGAACACAGACTAATAACACAGCTAGGCAGATCTGCAGAGGGAAGTAGGTTGTGAGGTTGATAGGGGGAAAATAATTAAAACTCTGGTTTATTTTAACTTGAGAGATTAAGGTTGCTTCAATTAACAGTCTGAACCCCTGAATCCTCTATCTTTCATCGAGGCTAAGAGCTGATCATGTAGCTCTAAAAAGGGAAACTGTCTTAAAATGTGAATATGCTTAATGCTCCTTCTTTCTGAACTTCTGTAGAATGAAAATAACTGAAGAAAATATAGTTCTCAATTTTTAAAACTACTTTCCTGAAATGGGATTTTCTGCTACTTTCTTTTTTATTGCTTTCACATCTATAGGAAAAACCTGGAAAAATATTTCCTCCTTGCCACTGTCCCTACCACAGAGTCCTTTCTAGTGTCTTCCAAATATTGTTCAAAATCACAGAAGTTTCTTTAGGAATTCATGGGAATTTTTCAGGATTTCTTTCTGCCATAGAGTTCATATGAAATCAGGTGTCTGTAGGTGGGCTTTTCACATTTGGCTGACAGATATGCCTTAAAACTCTGTGTAAATGCCTAGTAAATATAAAAAAAATGTATATATCTGTTGTGTCCCTTCTTCCCACTATTTCCTACAAAAGTAAAATAAGACAGGACTTATCATAAGAAATAAGCTAGCTGTGGAATTTTGCCAAGGGACATTAGTGTATTCTAGATATTTAATGGATAAGACAAATGGGAAAATTACTGATGAATTTGTGAACATATTTTCCTTTCTCACAAAAGTAGTTAGAGTTCCAACCCCTACCCTTGCTGGCTTTCTGTCATTAGAATAAAGCAACAGGGAAAAACATAGCAATCAGTTCCAAAATTAAATGCAAACTAACAAAACTGCTATAATGTAAGAAGTCATCTGTGAAACTTAAATACTAATTTGTTACAGGTGCTAAATACTTACAGGTATTTCAAAAGTGGGAGGTTCTTAAAGGCATCTGGATCTATGTAATCCAAGTTTCTTAAATTTCGAATTTCACTGTAAAAAGGGAGGAACATTGATAATTAATATTTAATTACTTATCAAAAGAGAAATCAGCAATATTAAAATGAAATTTCAGGCACCTAATTCCTGCAACAAACTTTTTGTACTGGCCACTACTAGCTCAGGACCAGAGCAATCTTGCAATGATGCATTATCATCTGGATAGATGCCCTCCTGGGGACTGGCCTGTTAAAGCAAGGGGGTAAGAAGCACCTTAGATTTGATTGTGGATCCTTTGTTTGCATGGTCATAAAATCAAAACAAATACATTGTGGCAATGACTATTACTTGGAACATGGTGAGAGTTTTGTATCTGCAAAGTTAAATAAAAAGAAGTAAAACCTTCAGTATTTATATATAATAATCCTATGAAATTAAAACCATCTATGTAGCTTATAATTTTATGTGCTATTTGTCTGCTTACTTTCTTCATGTCTAACAGTCTTTTGTATTATTTTTCCCGTCTCTTTTTACAGAACTCATCAAAAGATGGCTCAGGTCACTTAAATTAACTTTGTTCTGACACTTAAAATGGACACACCGTTCACTATATAGCTATGTCTAGCAGTATAGAGGATAGTGTATCTCTTTGTTACATAATGATGCAAGACATAATATAGACTGCATTCTTTACATCTTCTGTTCTGTCTTTAAATACTTCTATCCAGGCGACAGCGTGGTCCGCAAACGGCTTTTTAGTCTGCACATGTCGAAATACCAGCCTGACACTAATCACAGCTATGGCCTTGATGGTGTTTTCTGTAGGTGTGTTGGTAGGGGTGCCCCTCCAGCCACTGCCATCATTGCCTGGAGTCATGAATCTTCCTCATTTTTCTGAAATGTTTGTCTCTTCCCTTCATGCAAGTCCCCTCAATCGTTCTCATTCCTCTATTTTCTAGCAGATTTATTTCTTTTCTATCTATAATAATAGTCAGCAGTCTGGCTGCACCAATCAGACTATGCCAAAATTCTCAATATTAGGGTAGATTCAATAGATCTACAAAATTTTCATCCTCTATTGAAAAATCCACCCATACCCTGCCCCATCACATGCAAACTTTCCATTTCCTGAAATTCTTTACTGTTTCCAGAAGGATATGGATGGTTTTGCATGTTTACTTCTATTTCTTTACTTTAAACCAGCTCTGGACACTGGTCTCATAACACTGTTGAAACAACTCTCAGCCCTTCTTAAAACAGAAACCAAATAGAAAGAATGGTGCCATATTTCCTTCAGGTACTAGCAGTAGAGCAAAGGGCTTGAAGAAAACACTTCTGGCTACTTATACAGAGAAATTTGATGAAGATGACAGACATAGATGGCATGGTGGTGCAGGTTATGTGACTGATGTTCCAGTCTTAAGTCACTTGAAGAAGTACTGCTGCTGGACAAAGACTCAATAGGAAGAAAGCAGTCGTATTCAATTTATCATGGCCTAACTGTGCCAAATAACCTATACAATATAAGAATCAGAAAATTGTGGTTTAAGACTACACCTGTCTCTGGGATTGTTTTAATAGGATAAAATCAAGCCAGAAAAGTTGTCTAAAAAACGGAAGTGGGAAAAGAGACAGAAGTGAGTAGATAAATCAGTATATTGATACTGGTACGAAGACTTTAACCTCTCCGTGTGCTGTTGTGCTGACTAAACAGTCTGCTTCACCTTTCAAATCATCAGTTTTTACTTTATTTACTACAACACTGCAGGGAAAGGAGGATTTACCTTTTACTAGCATGTTAAACTGATGTCATTAATAGCTATAGTACTGCTGCTGCAGTGCTGCGTTCAAATATTCTTCACGTCTGTTGGCTACTTTGAACTGGAACTCTGTTTCTGTATTTAAAAGAAATCCCCTCAGTGTCAGTTTCTTTCTTCTCTCAAATTATTTTATTAGTTATGTAGCTATCACATTCCCAACAGTGGAATTTGCTTAATAGACATTAACTGACATATTTTTTCCATCACTGACTGTTTTCAAGATGTTGGACTTGTGAGCTTCCTGGCCTGATACTCCTCTGTGAACCAAGCACATTCCAGGGAAAGAGCCTTCATTCAGCCTTTAGCCTGAAACAGATAATGCATTGGAGTATCATAGTCATCAGCTTTTAGCTTGTTGTTATTCCTAGTATTCTGTGTAAATTATTTGGATGGTACTGGAAATAAGAATTTGAAATCTGCAGATGGTACTAAAATTTGAAAAACAAAATAATGTAATGAGATACAATTTTGATTTATTAAGTAACTGGGCCATGAGAGGACAGGAAAATGAAGGCAAATGAAAAACTAATTAATCTGGGAATAAAATATTTTAAACTGTCAGATGAGACAGTTAGCACAGTAATGAGAGAAAAGCTTAAATAATATGAATGAAGGAATCGATGTGATTCAACTGAACACTGGGAAAATGTTTATGTCCCTGCTGTTCTATTTCCTTGAATTTGGTAATGCTGGGATTAGAAAAGAAGTATGCTGTAATATATACTGTATTTATACTTGCATTTCATCCTATACTTCGTATTATAGAGATGTTTTAAAGCCTGAATGGAAGAAAAGGGCCCCCCATTGTGGAGCAGAGAGCCAGTTGCTTAGAAGTCTAGTCAAAACAGATGAAGGAGGTATAAAAATAGAAGATGATTTGACAAAAGCGAATGTTATACTTAAGAAAAAAAAGAGGAGGAAAATCCAATTTTCCAATTTATTTCTACTCCAGTCAAATGTGCCTTCTGCATTTCAGAATGCATGGTCTGAATATGTGGCCTCTCATTTTATCTGCATGAAAAAGAGAAAGATCTTGTCTGCCCCAGATATATGTAGATAACACCAAGAAGACCATGACCCACAGCTGAAGTGCAAAAAGTGGATTTATTGCATCATCTGTCTGGCTGAGGGATTTGAGTAAAGCAAATGGGGACACATACACTGCTAGGCTCATATTAGCAGGAGGAAAACACGGTGAGGCCTTAGTCCTGCCTTACATATCAGAGGGGGCCTGAAACGTGCAAATCTTCACCAGGCTATGTTTTACAATCTCTGCACTTCTTATCTGCTTTCCCTGCTTACAAAGAGGCCCCAAGCCTACCAGAAGAATGCTTTTAAGTCGTTCACAACTTTCTGTTATCTTCTGAGAAAATTTTGCTACTTTAGTAGACCAAAAACAACCAAGACAAAGACAAATGCATGAATTCTCTCACACTGTTTTCTAACATCTCCCAGGTGCAAAGTTAGTCTCTGAGTGAAAACAATTCTAAGAACAATTCATTTTTTTCTCTCCTCACCAATCTTCTATTTTTCAACCCTTTCTTCTTCACAGATCTTCAAATTCATTTCCATTCATGAACTGTGCTGCTGTCCATGTTTTAAACAGTGAAAAATCATTCATTTTAGAGTACTGGAAGGAATTCCTCCCTAAAATCATAGATTTAAAGGATATCTATTGCTCCGTTGATATTGGAGCCTATGAAGTTAAGTCCATAAGGAGGAAAGATGTTTGAATAGTTCTGAGCTCATCAATTAACAGGACGAACTGCATTTCACAATTTATTTTACAGTAATCAGTCATGATTAATATACTCAAAGGTGCATAAATGTTATATGATCCTAATTTTCAAACTGTAATCAAAAGATTGCTGTGGTGTAAAGATTAATCCGAAAGGGTTCATAAAGGTAGGAAGAGGAAGTTGATTATCAGTAAATTCATTAAGCAGGGTTTGCACTTTTGTCATTTAGCTCTTGTGAATTGCTGAGTTGAAAAGATTGCAACTCACTAACTTAAAAAGTTACAGTTATTTGAGAAGCAGCTCTAGGAAAACTATTAGTAGTTTTAGCTGCCTAAAATGCAGATAAAGCCAAAGAGTATACTTAAAAATGCCTATTAAGCTTGTTCCCAGATATCTGTCTATGAGAGCTGATTTTAAATGAGTTTTGAAGTGCAAGTTCAACACACTGTACAAATACAACTTAATCATAGCATACAGCAATGTTACAATTCTGAATCCTTCTAGGAATTAAGATATAAGAAAACCTGAGATGATTAGCAGGCATTTTTGTTGACCATTGATGCACAAAGGCAAAAGATGCCCTGAGCAAACATTTCACTGTGCAGTCTTAACTAAAATTACTTAGAGATGCTCATAAGAAAAAAGGATGCTGCTACTTACCCACAAGCTAAGAGAATTACTTGTGGAGTATTTACAAAAGTATTCAAAGTTACTTTTCCAACTATTCAGCTTCTACTCTGTTTTTGGAAGTACATAAACCATTTAAAAACTGGCTTATTTGTGCTTTAAAAACAATTGATGTTAGAAATTGTAGTTCTGGCACTCAGACTAGGAATTAAAAATGTACTAGCTTCACGATGAAATCACCACCTGACTGTCCAAGAACAGCAGCTCAGTTTTCCTTTATGAAAATACACCAAAAAGGATTTATCATATCAAGAATGGATGTGCAGAGAAAGTCATTTGATGATATAAAGACATGTCAAGTCTTACAAAGAACTATGAACTTATGTTCAGTTGCAAAGATATAACTACTTAGTTCCAAATCCAAGTGAATCTAAAAATGAAATTAATAGTAAGAAGTATTCAAATATTAGGCTAATGAATTAATTGAGACATATGTTTGCCATCTAACTTTTAGAAAGGTTAATGTGCTACTTAATATTCTATCTGAATTTAGTAACATTAAAAAAAGCACAAATATTTACATATATAAGTGGCTTCTAAATTTCACATATGGGGCGTGTTTTTCATACCTGCCTTGCAATATTGACACATCCTTGAGTCTTGTTTAAGCCCAGAATTCAGAAATTGCAAATCTGGCCATAAAGTAGCAATATAATTGTGTTATGCTGAGATACCTACAAAGACTAAGGATATTCAGGTCAGCAATTCTGAAATGTTTTAAATAAGATTTTATTCAGTCTCTTGTAATAACCTGGGCCCCTTCTCTACCTTCTTAGACTTACTTTGTCTGTAGCTGCCTTAGCTTCTCTCACTTGTACATCTACTTCCATGTTTTATTCTCCCCTGCAGCCAAAGTATCCATGTTATTTCATCTGCATGCAGCTGTTAAGCCTTTACACCACTGGCACCAGAAAACTGGCTTAAGCTCCCAACAGTCTATTCCCTACCTCCAGACTGCAGATTCTAACAAGACTTTTTTGCACAGCACTTATCCAGTGCTCTGAAATTCCCTGCAGGTATATGGTATTCCCCCACAAATCTCGTCTTCCTCTCTGGCTGCTTCTCTGTTCTTCCTGCAGCACTGTATCCCACGGCCTGGCGTCACAAGCAGTCCAAGAGAAGTGCAGCCCTGGCCCAGAGGATGGTGTGTCTGCTCTGCTCCTTGGCTCCACCTCACTGCAGAGACGGCGAGTGGTCCCCCACCATCTCTCCAAATGATGTCACATACATGAGGGCAAGCCACTTGAACCATAACCTTTGGCTGTGTTCCCAAATGCTGAGAGGGCTTTTTACGTGATTGTATAAGAGGGGAATGCTTTTTGAGTGCAGGAGAGTAGGGAGAGATTAGAAGAGAGAGAGCAGAGACGGAGAAGGGAGGAAAAGAAAGAATGAATTTTTCTGAGGTTCCTTTCACAGGAATGTTTCCCTGAGAAACAAAGACCTAATTACAAAAGGTTTTTATTTAGTGTCATGTTACCAAGCTTCAGCTCTACTACTAAGGCAAGTGCCCAGAGACATTGACTGCTAATCAGACACTTCCACAATTACATCTAGAAAAAATAAATACTCATGTAACTGTATGGGAGAGACAGTTCTGAATTCGTAAATAGACATACTTAAAAAAGGTAAATACAAAAAGAAGAAACAAGAAACCGTTGTGAGACCAATTTAACACAAGTCAGAAAAAAAACCCCAAAAAACAGCAAAGGCCAATTCCTTATTTACATTTTCATAGAGTGGAAATTCTAATTACAACTGGCCATTAATTACAAACAAAATGAGATCTGGCTCATTAAAATACAGCAGGTGACCACAATCCTTAGTCTGCAGAAGTTGCTCAGTACTTGAAATGCATGGATGCATAAAAATATGACCTAAGCTTAAAGAGAGCTGAGGTCTGGAAGGAGCAGAAAGTCAGGACAGAGGTACATGAACCAAATAAGAACTGAGAAAATGGATTGCTAAGATCAAGGCTGAAGCACACACAAGCCTGGCAGACAGAGATCATGATGAACACAGGATGCCTATTCACATAACACTTGGCTCAAGCCAAAGCATAAGTTACTCCCTCCCACAAACACTAAATTTTTCCTAAGAAGTTCTTATGTCTAAAACCAAATGTTTTTAGAATGAAACTGTATGTGTAAGTTTAAATTAAGATAAAAAGATTATTTACATAAAGCTGCACTTTCTGAAAGTTCAAAGAAAAACAAGCTGTAAAATAAAACAGTGAAACAACATTTTAAAACTGTTAGAGTAATCTCAACCTCCTTTAAAATACTTTGTGATAATCTACTATTATTTTAGCAATAATACTTTAAAAATACAATGTGACTGGAGATTATTAAATAAATGCATAGCACAAGATATAAATTTATCCCTGTATAATCCTTTTGTTTGGAAAGTAAATCAAACTCAACAGTGATAAGTTTTAACAAATCAGGAGTTAGGGAAACAGTTAATAAAAATTATCACATTTATAAATTGTTTTCATTCACAGCTTATATGCAAGTGTCCATTTGCCAGATGCCTGGATATTCCCTGATTAAATCATACGTGTGCCTTACCTCCAAAGAGATTTTATAAACCTTTGATTGGTAGAGGTGGCCCTGCTTTGTGGGCTATCTGCAAAGACTTGGGGTTTTCCTATAAGTTTTGTGAGCAGAGTGTTTTGTCCTGGGTAGTATTTTTGACTCTTGTGCAGAAAAACAACAAAAAAAGTATATGTTGTACGTGTGTGTACAGTTTCTTTTTTGGTAGTGCCTTGTGAGAAATATAAGGGATCCCACATTACCATACCCTGGTATGGTGGAGCAGAAAACATTCCCCCCATGCCCTGTTCCCAGCCTGTGCCATAGGTGACATGAGTGTAGGTGCCCGTGAACTCTGCTGACTCCTGCCCAGGCCTGCAGCTTCCTGGTCATTGACAGCACATCCAGGCCTGGTGTCTGGAGTGGGTGTGATAATGCGGTGATTTTGGAGCTTTCTGGAGCATTTTGTCTTTAATTTCCAATAAGATGAAGCACAAAAGAAGTACCACATGAGGAATTTGTAGTGCATAGTGGCAGATGCTTTATTCATTGCTGATAAAATGTGCTGCCAGTAAATGTCTCATTAAATGTTCATTTGTGTTAAACAAGAAATTCTAAAGACACAACAGCTGTGAAAGAGGAAGAGAGAACATCGATATGACGGGCTTGGAAAAAAATATTTACAGAGGGGGAATGGTATTATAACCAAAGGTAAGTAGTGATATCACATCAAAGCCTTGCTGTGAAACTCCTTCAGGAATATTACTGGAGCATGTAATTGGCCTGAAGTAGATCTCGGGATCCTGCACTCTGCTTCTAGCTATGCCTGTCAGGTCCAGGTTCTCTTAGAGAGGTCACTTACACTTTCCAGCATTAGTTTCTCTCTTTATTAACAATAATGATATTTTTCTGCTGTAACTTTGTTAGTCTTTCTGTTAAACACCATATAAAGTAAAAGGAAAAAAAATCATAGAAAATAGAGCAGTTTTAAGTGATCATCTAATTCAATCTCTTTCTCTGAGTGAAGATTAAATAGATCTATGCAGTTTTAGGTCACACAGCCTTAAATGCCTGCTGTAGTAGGAACAATGTCTCCAGGAAAACAATTCTAGTGTTTAATAAATAAAACCAGCCATATGAAAACATTTCCTAGAGGCTAACATGTGTCTTGTCTAATCTAATTTCACACTATTATTACTTTTTCAAACATTAGTGTGGAAAATGGATGGTAGCTTTCACCTCTTGCAACAGCCTTAAAAAATCTGTCTGCCTCTGGCATGTGTTCTTTCTGGACACAAAAGACTTTTCTCTCTGACAATGTTTTCTGGATCCATGGTGACCAGTAGTGCTCTATCATGGAACCTTGCAAACAAAAATCTTCTCTGAAACATGCCAAACAGTAATTCATCTGAGCTTTACAACACTGTCACACTTTCCAATCCTTCCTTTGGATCAGTAATGGAAACATGGAAGAGTACCAGATACCCGATGGATCCTATGAAGCTCTGTATTCAATACATTACATTCTCATTTTGACAGGGTCGTGATGAATGACAGGAATTTTCTATCAGCTCTGTAACTGCCCTTAGTGCATCATCTGGTGAGGACTGGTCAGAATATGATAATAAAAAGGTGCAAAAATGCTTCCCATAAGCCTTTTTCCATATTATTCTTGGTCTTTTTAATAACCATAGAAACACTTTTTATTTTACTAGTGCACTTGCAGAATGATTACTTATTCTTCATATCTCCAGCTAGTGCCATTTTGCTCTGTGCTTTGGTCCTTCTGATTTTATTTCTGGTGTTTATATTAATGTTTTACAATTACCTGCAATAAATTGACAGAAATAGTTCTTAGTTACCATTTTATTGCAACTCGCCATCAAGCTCACGATGTAGTCCCACTAGTTTCTCACTACATGTACCTACATTTCTATGGGAGGATAAAGAAGACAAAGGCAACCCAAAAGATTTACAGAAAACAAGCATAATAAAATAAGCTTAAAAAAGAGAGTGACTCTCTCCACATTATGGAGAAATAAAATGAGAAAAGTAATATTTAGCTACAAAGGAGACAGGAATTACAATGCAAACATCATGTTATTTCCACACATCCCAAATTTATCTTATCACTGTATTAATTTATTTAATTACAGTACTTACATGTGAGTGACTTTACTTAAACTGTTGAAGGAATGGGCCTCCAGACTCTGAAGTGTTTCATCTATAGAGATGTAGCTAAACACCAGCAAACAGAAAAATAAACAGGTCTCAGACACTGGGAAGCCAAGGCTAGTGCCCATCATGCCTCTTCATTTTTCGTCTCATTAATTTTCTCATCCAGCTATCCACTGCCAGTCACTGCCAGACACATGAACAATGTCTGAGGGACACACTTCTAAAATCCTTTTAAGGATTTTGATTTGGATTGATGCTTAGATGCACGTTATACTGCAGAATACAGTAGAACCAAAACAGCATAACAGTGCTAATAAGCAGCAAAAGCAGACATCAATATTTCACAGTTCGTATTTCTTCCCTTTTCCCCACTTAAGATCATAATGGAGTTCTCTAAGGGGAATCTAAGCCTCAGGTAAATTGGCATATTTCCCTATATTAAAGAGTTAAGACAAGGAAGGAAAGAAACAAAGATGATCCTTGGGCCATCACTGCACCAGCAGTTGCTCTTTCTCTAGAAAGAGATAGGTCATCAGGGCAGCGGGTGCTTTGATATTGCTGAGTAAAATCATATGCTATAAAATGAACTTAGAGAGAAGCTCTAGCCATGCAATGAGTGTTACAAAGGATGTAAGGAGTAATGTGGCTCAGAAAGAAAACCACACAGCAAGAAATATTTATTTGCACACAGTTCAGACTGAGTAGTATTTGTACTGCTGGTGATCTATGGAATGTGATGAGAAAATAGACTGATAATGCTACATCTACTATCAAAGACTTTGAAGTGTGAATAAAGCTGCAATAGAGCTAATTAGATCTGATTATTAGTGTAACTGACTTATTGCTCTTTAGGTTAAATTATCTGATTCTGTCTTTCAAAATATCTCTTAGCTTTAATACTGGAATAGCCTTTAAGTGATGTATTACTGTATTTTATATACTTTTCTCTTTATACATTTCTAATCTGTACGTATTTCTTAAAAAATTAATTCCTTGTATATTTTTATAATTATGGGTAAAATATTTAAATCCTACCTTTTGATACTCTTGATCAAAATTGATTAACACAGTTTCTAATATTTTGCACGGTTATGCATACCCTGAGCAACTTGATAATTATTTTAAATGCACAAAATTAAATTGACTAGATGAGTCTTAGATGTCAAAATAAAAATAATATAATAAAGAGATTGTGTCACATGCCTTTCCTCCTTCTTACTTAGTAGACCTACAAAGACCTGAAATCATATGTAAAAATCCAACTGTTATTTTACATTAATTCTAATAGGGTTGTGTTTCTTAAACAAAAAAGAGCAGATTTGTGACATTGCATTTTTTCCCAATGACAGTATAAGTAGTAGTAACAGTAAATAACACATTAAAATACAATCATTTAACCCAGGAAGGCTTTTTAATACAATCAGTTGTGGATCAGATTTCTGATTTTTTGTGTAAATTTTTAAAAAGAAAAATCTATTTCTTTCCATGGATGTTAAAAAAAATTTTAAATGCTTTCAAAAACTGGAAAGAATACTTTGTGTGTGACCAGTGCATGCCTTAACAATCAGCAGATGACTAATTGCACTAAGTGGGTGGGAATTTATGGCCTTTCCAGACTGGAGCTAAAAACACATTACCTGAATTAATTTTAACTCACCAATCATGAAATTTATTTTGTATTGGTCACTTTGGAGATGTAGTCAACTGTCTTTGAAAAGATACCGGAAAAGTAACAAGTAGAGATTGCGTGACTATCAGATTCTCTTTCTAGAGTAATACTGCTTTTCCAAAGCTATATAACTCTTCCAAAATGAAGGATGATAATAAAAGAGGAATACAATAAAGAAAATATGTCCAGTCTGTACCTTTGTGATTGAGTGTTGCAAAGTTAGATATTTATGTGGAATGATTTAATGTTGTTTTCCTGAAAGTAATAATGTCTGTTGCCCAGGAGATTGGAGTTTCAGTCTTAAAAGAAAATTAATGATTCCATTTTAACAGACCCTACATTTTAACGTACCAAAATATAGGTTAAATTTATGATGTATTTTTAAAAAAAAATCTTATGTAGCAAACTGATATATATAAATCAGTCTGGCAGGAAATGAAATTAAAAACAGATAAAGAATAAAGATTGTATCTTCCTGCCAGAGCTAGGAAGTAAGAGAGTACTTTTTGTGTGCTCCATGATCAAAGTGAGTTACCTAACATCAGGCAGGCAGGTGCTTTTCACCCACATACGAGAAGAGGCAGAGAAGAGGATTCCTCCCCTCCCTCACCCCAACAGCCATTATGTGCCTTCCCACCATGGTTCATATCACATTTTTACTATATACTGTCTGGCTTGCACCCGTTTGAGGTATAGTTTTATATCTTTTAAGTGTGGGACACAGTGGGAAGGAAGTGGCTTATTTTCTTCATGTGTTGACCTTCACTCTTCTACTTTACAGACATTAAGTATTTGTGTAAATTAATTAAACCACATCATCATTGATGACAGGGAAATGAGTAGTTTATTTGCTTTAGTGTCATCTAGATAAACACTGAAATCCCACACAAACACACTCAAAATCTCCCCTGAGATGGGAATGTCAAACAGAAACATAGTAGTGCAAAAACATTTACTTCCAAGTGTACAGTGTGCCTCCAAGAACCTTTGGGCTCTTCCTAATGAACTCATAACACAACACATTAAATGTAAGAAATAAAAATCACAGCAATCATAACTGCAAAAAATTGCATCAGAAAAAGGAAAGCCTATTTAAATTGCCATTTTGAAGGCATCTTACAATTCAACACTTCCTCTCCTTACAGGCTGTGTTTATTTTGCAGGATTTCAAAATGCCCTCAATAGTCATCATGAACGCAGGGATAGCTTAAACACCAAATCACAGTTTCAGAGAAAGTCTATTTGCAGGTAACTCTTTAATCACCACTGCCCATTCAAAAAGAGCCAGAGAGCACAGGATTTAAATCAGATTTACACCTGTCAGAAGCCACAAGGCTGTCTCCCAGCCCTTATTTTCTTCCTTCTCTCTCTCTCCACCTTGCTTTGCTTTTTTCCAACCTCAGCATCCTCATGTTGCTGCCCACCAGCTGCCCCTGTTGTCCTCTGCTGCTGATGGAGGGCAGCTTGATGACATGTGGGGTATTCCGGAGAATACAACCAGGAGCAGGTGAGGCAGTGGAAGCTCTGAGTTGAGGCTGTACTGTATCAGCTGGCACTGGGGAACACAGGAGGTGCAGATACATGCTAGGGGTGGGGAGCTGTGTGGGGGCACTGGCTGTGGGACAGCTTTCTGCACAGGGTGGGAAAGGCACTGTGTTGCACAGGAAAATGAAGCACAGGGTAATGGTGCTTTACATGGGGCGGTTGGCAGAGAGCACTGGGGGATGCTGCTGTGTGTGGAGAAACTGTGGATGAAACACTTCAGGGAGCTACAGACCAGATGTCTGTGAGATACTCATGAATGTGACCCCAAAGCATCATCCTAAGTCCAGGAAAAATGTTCTGTATCCCTGACCTTAAAAATATTGAATGTCCAATATGTCACTAGGTCGGTAGAAAACACCAGGTGAAGCCCTTCTACCAAAATGTACTGTATTTGCATTTTTAGCAATGTAAACCAGAAATTTCTCTTGCATTTGAATATACTATAAAACTTTTTTGTATTCAATGATGCATTTTGACAGGAATTAGCTTTCCATTTAAGTGTGTAATTAATATGCTTTTTCTTTCATTCCTGTGGAGAAGTAGCACAGGGAAACAATCTCTGCTTCTGGCTATCAAGAGTACATAGACATGCATTCATTTAAGAGAAATTATAGCTCTAAAATTTTTATTTAAACATAGTTCACAAAGAGGACAACTAATTATTTTATGCAGTACAGAGGCAAAAAAATGTTTATTTGTGGAAATCATATAGTAGAAACCATATACCAAAATGAACTGCTGTACTTGGAACAGTAAACACAGTCTATATTCCACTATTGAAACTTCAGAATATTTTCTAGATGAATTTGCAAAACCAGGAATGATCTGGTAATTTTCATTGCTGATGGAAATTATGGGCTGGGAGAGGCAAAAGAGACATGTGGTACATTAGAGGCCAAGACATACACATAGAAGTTGTAGTTAAAATACAGGTATGAGTTCCTTAACCTGAAGTTTATATCAAGAAGGTGGGAGTTCATGTTTTGTGGTAGTAGCATTGACACTATTCAGATTTAAACCACCAGTTTGGAGTATCTGAAGCCAAAGAAGAGTTGACACCCTTTTACATTGAATCAAACTCTGTTCTAAACTATGTTTATCCTTTTTATATACGATACTATACACCATATGAGGACTATTCCTCCCTCTCCAAAAAAACCCCCAAACCCAACAAACAATACACCATCTATCTGATTAAACTGAGATGGTAAATGAGGCTGCAGATATTCAAGAACAAATAGTTATAAGAATTCTAGAAAAGTCTTTACTTC
Organism: Climacteris rufus; assembly: GCA_013398175.1. NCBI lineage: Eukaryota > Metazoa > Chordata > Aves > Passeriformes > Climacteridae > Climacteris > Climacteris rufus. The sequence goes on from VZRZ01007932.1 coordinate 276,092, forward strand.
AGTATACCTGGATGAAACTATAAAATAAAATTAGGCAGACCAGGTTTCCCCAAAGTCCTTTTTAATGAATTCTTAAACAGTAGTCCATCTCAGCTATTCAGTCAAAACTCATATAGAGTCGAGACTTGCAAGGAACATCAAAGGCAAGAACAAGAATTCCTATTGCCACATCAGTAATGAAAAACTGAACAAGAAAAAAATGGGCCTCTTGCCGAATGAGGTGGTTTATTTAGTTTACAGTGGCCACAGATAAATATGAGCACCCGACTGATAAAGCCCTGAGCATTCTGGTTGGATCGTATGAACAGATCATGGACTAGAGGCCTCCTGAGGTTCCTTCTAAATAACATGGTTCTGTTTCTGTGGAGTGAATTGTGAGATAGCAGAGAAATTCCCTGCATCAAATAGTCATGCACAGGATCACAGATTATGGGCCAGTGACAAAGAACAAACCAAAGTGAGACAATTTTTGTGAAGACTGCTGACATCAACGAACAGTACGGTGCAAGGGCAGCTGTTGAGGAATCCATTCAGCGCGGGTAGCTCAGTGTGCAGCTGCAGCGTGAGCTGCAGAGTGAGCTCTGGGTGGGGGGAGCCCGAGGCAAGGGGCCGTGAACTGCCGATCTTTTGCATAACAAAAGGCCCAGCCAGGTGACCGGACACTCAGAGACACGGCAGGAGCCAAGGATCCCGGACTTTGGCGCACTTACCCCAGATCGTGAGGTTATAAAAGCCCAGGGTTTCTTTTGTTTGAGGTCCCTCCTTGGAGACACTAAACTCGGACTGTTATTTTGTTATTTAGTTATTGCACCAAGATTAATCTCTTTGAAAGATCTGGACATCTGAGACTCTGCTACGGGAAACCTGGGGTCGAGCTGGTACTGATGTGAGACTGACTGTCAGAGTGGCTCCTGGATGGTCGAATAGGCAAGTTATCTTCATACAGCCACCTTCAACGGGACAAATATTGATGTGAATCAAATAGGTAGAGGCTGCTGGTTCTGCTTTTATGGACTGTATCCATGCATATGTTTGCACACAAAGGAAGTGACACAATGGAAGTCTCTCTCACATCACACAAATATTAATTCTTTGGTGAAAGTCCATCTCTAGTCTAGAAATGTCCCTGGTCTCCAATGAGATGTGCTACAAATCATGCTGGCAGCTAAAAACAAATTTTTGGCCAGGACCAGCAATGGAATATGTTAACTTGTTTTCAGTGAAATGATTTCCTGTAATTTGCAAACTAAAAAAAAAATTTTATAGCTTTATTTATCACATCAACTTCAACAAAGTAGTGGTCTTATCCATAAATGTTTAGAATGCCTTCCTGATTCAGGCTATAAACAATAGGATTGTTACCTGCAGTTCTAAAATTTAAGTGGTGAGGTAGTAAAGGTACAAGAATATTTTCATTTTTAAAGTTTTTATACACAAAGACAGAATTTTGGAGAAGGAGAGTGATTTTTATAAAAACTTACAAGAGTAATATAAAAAAGAGAACTTACATCCTAGAGATGTTGGGGAGATTGGAAAAAGCGTCACTCGGAATTGTTCTTAGATGAGTCTCCATAAACCTCCTAGAAAAACAAAAGGTTGGTAGTTAATATCCTTTGGTAAGTACAATTTGACATTAAAAAGTCCTACACAGCTTCAGTCCTACAACTTCAGTCCTACACTGCTCCAATATTATTATTCTTATCTTTCCTTTTCACAGTGTCACCATCTTTGCCTCATTTTTATTTCTGTTTCATTAGGTGACTTGCTTTGGTGTGCTCCTTCAATCTAAATTACAACTTCCTGCATCATCTCTCCCAAGAACTCAGCAGTCAGTGGCGATGATGGACCTTCCAAAACTCCAGAGCATGACAAGGAAAACATATTTGCCCACTGAAGTAAATGAAGTATTGAGAGAATAAGCATTCTTTTAGTCATTTCAGGCTCCGCAAAGATATCCCATCCCTCATTCTGAGCAAGGCATTCAGGTTTGTCAGCCAAAATTGAATTAGAGCAATTGCGTACTACCTCCACAAAATTCTCCATTTTCTTTGTAATAAATACAGAATTCTTCCTCCCTAAACCTCTGATGTGGGGGTGGCATATACCTTACCCATCTGCAGGAGATTTCAGGAAAACAGGCAATATTTAAGGGAGATACTGATCAACAGCCAAGTCCTTAACAGAATCAATCTCTGGGAGACTCACTTCTCTAAAAAAGAAAGGAGGAAATGCTTTGGAAAATCAGCCTATGAAAACTGTTCAACTTAGAGTTACAACCTGTCATTGCTGTTAATCTTTGGTTTTCCAATACAGTTTGGGAATATGCTTACATAATTTCTAGTCAATGAATAGTCTGAAGAATAATCAAGAACAAATCATAAACTTTTCCCTAGCTGCTGTTTAACAACAGTTCAAGAGATAATAAATGAACAAAATAGGATGATTTCCTAATTATGTTTTTTTTCATAATGTCAAGTATCTGATTATTATAATTATATTTTATTTACATAGACAAATATAATCTTAAGATTTATCAAGCTTCTGGAACTTGCATACAAGAAATAAAACTGTAGAAATACAGTTTAGTAATAACAAATTTTACATGTTAATTTCATTTTTATGAAAAAATTATAACAAGCAATGACCTTCCAGCATTTATATAGGTGAAATAACCATGACAGCTAAGGAATGGCTAGGTAAACAGCTATTGACACATTAGTTTCTAGGTTTTTATATCCAATTAAATCCAACATAAACAAAAAAATATATTTTTAATCATTCTGAAATAAATGCATCGTAGTCTTTCAGTGGTGCAAAAATAGCTATAAAAAGGCATTTCATAGAGTGAAATGCATGCTAAGCTTACCAGAAGATGATTACCACCTAGTGTCTAATGCTAGTATTACCAACATGATAGGAATGAGGGAAAGCCTCGCACAGAAAAGGAACTCTAAAAATAGGGTATCATTTCTGAGTATGCCAGAAGTCTACTTAACTGCTTTCCTACAATTAACTAGCAGTCCAACAGAATAAGGTAAATTATATGTCAAAACTGGCCCAGCCCTAAGAAGTTAAAGAAATACTAGAGTCTTTCAATATGAAAGTGTACAGTGTCTGGGACAATTAGATACTGAAAGGATGCCAGTAATGTAATGTCAAGATCTTCTCCTGATGAAATGATGAGCTCAGAACCTGTCATTTTTTGTTTTATGTGTCTTTGTATGGTTCTCCCACTGAACCTGTATCTTTTCCTCTAGAAACACCAAGCTTCATTTACTATTTTATTTCCCAGCCACTCCATCCTGTAAGAGCCTTCTGAAAGTCTTCACAGTCAGCTCTTAGCATTACTACCGCAATAGCTTCCTAGCATGAGTAAACTTTGTTACTTTACTGTTCATCCTCTTTTTGCAGGTCATTTATAAATGTATATTAAATATCCTAACATCTTACCCAGATTCCTGTGTCATTTCACTTATTCTTCTCCTTTGTTTCCTGTTTTCAATAAATAAATTTTTGGAAGTCTTTATCCAGATTGTCACAATCTTGGAAATGAACCAGACTTTTTTTTTGCCTAATGAAGAACTAAATTTTCCCTGTATATGGGAGTGTTTCCTTCTGGAGTAAGTAACTGCATTAACTTATATTTAGCATGCAAGATTCTTGCATAAACGTTTGTATTGGGTATAAAAGAACAGTGAAAGCTATTTCTTGAGGAAGGTCTAAGTAAAGATACAAACAAACATATGCAGAATATGTTCTCTTTGATCAGTCTCAAAGCTTAGATCTATTTACTTGTATATTAACAGCCTTATCACAATACTGCAGTACCATGTCTGCTATCTTTGGCAGTTTCTCCAGGATTCTAAACCTAAAGTGCTGTACAGTCTGAAATACCAGCTGGTACACCAATGCTTTTGTTTAATAGAAATGTCACGGATGCTGACCAGATTTCTGTACCAGCACTTATTAGCTCCCCTCATCCTTCACTGAGGATTTTACATAATCTGACAGGGAGAAAAAAACTCCTTGAAAGGCAGCCATTGGATTTTTAATACTTATCTGGAACCTTCTAAAAGAGGTTACATATTGAATGTCCATTTGCATACCAGATGCACTTCTCATAGTTGTCTGTATTTAACTTGCATTGTCATCACCACAAAGTCAAATCCAGATCATTCCTTACATTCCTCATATAGGAAAAAATCAAGCAAATTACATTCATTATTTCATTCACTGCCTGTATTTCTGTCATCCATGGATCAAAACCCTCCAACCGTGGATATTGCAGGAGGACAGGACATAGATAGTTCTTGCCTCCAAATGTAATGTAGGACTGCAGATAAATATCAACAAACATGAGCATCTGTAAGGCAGTAGACAGCGGTATATTTACATATATAATATACACTCATTTCTGGAATAGAGTTGCTCTCTTTTCTCTAAGGCAGAGCTCTGCCACTGTTGTAATTTAGAAATGAAAGTTATTTAAGCAAAACGAATATGAAACCAGAATTACTGCTTTGCATATGTTTTTGGTAGAAATTCGAGCACTCTTGAAGGAACTTCCTGTGTAGTTTATGGGCTTTTAATGCACGAAAAATACTTTTCAGAGAGCTTTCTGAATTTTAAAGTATCTCTAACTGTTCCTAAAGCCCTCTGAGGCTTTTAAACCCTGTTCCCTCTCTTTCACATATGATCTCAGATTTTCTTTGTCTCACAAAACCAGATGTTGCTTTTTTTGTTCAAATGGAATAGCGGGAAATTTCTTAATTTACATTTTAAATGTAAAAAATACTATTAACTAAAGCATTCTGTTTTATAATTCCTGCTCAGCTACTCAGGTTCCAATCAAATTCCTTTCTTATTCCCAAAGAAACAAAAAATTTCTTTAAAGGGACATTGTTCAAGTGGTCTGTAGTGTAAACAGGACCTGCTGAAACATTTTCAGTATGGGAGAATGGCCTCTATACTGCAACAACTGTTTAATTCATATGTCTGACTTGTGCAAAAATCAAGAAAATTTAAAAAAAAAAAGGAAAAAAGTAATAATATGCAAATGTAAAGAAAGAAAGGTTAAGTAGAAAAAGAAGACATTATTTTTGTGGAAAGGGTAAAGATTCTCCTCTTTTCTTCCTGATAGCCAGAATAAAAGATAATGCTGTTGCTTAGAGTTGGGATTTTTCAAGCAGTATAGATACACATTTTCAGAATCATATCAGAAACAAACCCTTTCTTCTCAGCTATGTGAATTTCAAAATTCCACGAGGACTGGCTCAGGCTCAGCTGGATGTATGTGGGTCATGGTTAGACATGACAGAACATTGAAACAGAGATAGCTTCTGAGGAAGTCAGATAGTTTTTTCCATTGGAAGCCTATTTACCCACCAAAAGGAATAGAATTTTTTTCCTAATAGGTATGTTTAGATCAAGACTTTCATTTTTTAAATCTGTGTTGACTCTCCTGTGACAGAGATTTTCCCTTTTCCTAACTTGCATCAGTGCCTGTGGAGGAAGGAAGAGGAATTTTACCTCTCAGAGAGGTTCTGCAGGAAAATTGTATTTTATGTATTCCTAGTTTATATTACCATTTGTGGAAACTCCCTAATTAAATGACTAAGGAGAAAACTGCCTCTTTTTACCACAGAGTCTTTCAAACTATTTTGGTGGGTATTTCCTTTCTGAGTAATGGGTCTTACTTCAAAGCACCTTACTTTGTTAGTCACAGGGGACAAGTGTGTGTAGTGAATTATTGGAGTGTCCTGGAGCACAAAAACCTAAACATTATTTTACTGGGTCGTAAAGAAAGCTTCATCTCATCCAAGATCCTGTCCTGAACATTGACCAAAAGCAGTTGCCCAGGGCACAGAATATGAATAATCTCATGGACAGGGATCATTAGGAGAACCAAAGCTCTGCCAGAGCTGAAACACCAAGGTATAGGGTGTAGGGTAACAAGCGGGACTTCTGTAAGTGCACGGTCAGCAAAAGAAAGGCAAAGAAACTGTGGGCGCACTGCTCAGGGGTGCAAGGGCCTTAGTGACAAAGGACATGGAAAAGGCCTCAGTGCCTTCTTGGTGTGGTTTAATCCCAGCTGGCAACTAAGCCCCACATGCTGCTCACTCACTCCCTCAGCAGTGGGATGGGGGAATCAGAAAATTAACTCCATTGCAGCCAAATCCAGCCCACTTTTTTGAAAATGTTTTGTTTTTTCATCTGCTCCCAGGTCTTCTAAGTTGTTCGGCTGGCAGCACAGCCTGAGGAAATGGAGCATTACCTGCAGTAGATGATAGACTAAAGAAGCCCTGAAGAGAACTGGACATAGAGCAATCTATGGGACCAGATGGGTTGCACCTAAGGGCAATGAGGGAGCTGGTTGATATCATTCTGAGGCTGCCCTATCATCTTTGAAAGATCATGGTGATCAAGAGAAATTATGTCTGAAAAAGACAAGCAGCATACGCATCTTCCAGTGAGGTAAAAAGGAGGATCTGAGGAAACGCAGGCTAGTGGTTGCTATGTAGTTATTTTTTGTATGCAAGTAATTTTGTACCTTTGAATATCTTTTGCAGGTGCTATATACATGATCAGTGGCAAAGCAAATTCCTTTATTTTCACCTATATTTCTATCTTAATAGCTCCTGACATTCAATTTGACTTTTTGACCTCTGCTGAGCAGCTGGCAGCAATTATAGGTACTTTGTAGTTCTCTGATTAGACACAATAGTAGCCAGCAATTACAGCCTGTTCTTACTCTTTTTCCCTGTAGGAAGAGAACCTCTTCAGACTGCTCTTTTCTGAAATTTCATGGTCCCATTTGAACTTTCTTTGCAGCCATTTATAGACTTTTAGCTCAATATTTCAGAAGCACAGGTTTTCTCTATTGTATTCAGAGTACATTTTATTGCAGGCCATCATAAAAGTTTAAAGTTCAGGTTAAGAAATGTAACAGTACCAGCTTTAGGTAAAAATCAAAATTTAGTTCAAAAGTAATGAAATAGGTATGTCTGTGAACACAATAAAAGGAAATATATGAGGCTGTACTGTTTTAATATGGCAGTCAGGTGAAGTCCCAGGTGATTGGAAAGGGGGGACATTGTACCCATCTTTTAAAAGGGTAGAAAGGAGGACTGTGGGAGCAACTGACCTCTCAGTCTCATCTCTCTGACTGGGAAGATCCTCCTAGAAGCTACGCTATGGCACACGGAAAACAGGGAGGTGATTCGGGACAGCCAGCACAGCTTCACCAAGGGCAAGTCCTGCCTGACCAACCCAGTGGTCTTCTCTGATGGAGTGATTACATCAGTGGACTAGGGAAGGGCTACAGATGCCATTTATCTGGACTTCTATAAAGCCTTGGACATGGTGCCCCACAACATCCGTCTCTAAATTGGAGAGAGATGGGTTTGATGGGTGAACTCTTGGATGAGAAAGTGGCTGGATGGTCACATTCAGAGGGTAGTGGTCAGTGGCTCAATATCCAGGTGGAGAACAGCTAAAAGTGTTGTGCCCAGTAGTGGGCAAATACACAAGTCTTGTGCCCAGTAGAGAATAATATATTCATCAATGACATAAACAGTTGGGTTGAGTAAACCTTCAGCAGATTTGTTGATGACACCGAGCTGAATGGTGGTTGACACACCTGAAGGATGGGTTGTCATCCAGAAGGACCTGGACAAGCTCAAGAAGTGGGCCCACAGGGAGCCTCATGCAGTTTAACAAGACCAGGCCCAAGCTGCTGCACCCGTGTCAGGGCAACCCCTGTTATCAGCACAGGCTGGGGATGAACAGTTTGAGAGCAGCCCTGTCGAGAAGCCCTGGGGGTGCTGGCGGAGGAGAGGCTGGATATGGGTCAGCCATGTGCACTCACAGCCTACAGAGCCAATTGCATCCTGAGCTGCATCAGAAGCAGCCTGACCAGCAGGGTGAGGGAGATGTTTCTGCCTCTCTCCTCTGATGTGTGAGACTCCAGCTGGAGTACTGCATCCAGGTCTGGAGTACTAAGCACAGGAAAGATATGGACCTGCTGGAATGGGTCCAGTGGAGGGCCATGAAGATGATCAGAGAGCTGGAGCACCTCTCTGTGAGGAAAGGTTGAAAAAACTGGACTTTTTCAGCCTGCAGAAGAGACGGTTCCAGGGAGACTTTATCACAGCCTTCCAATACTTAAAGAGGGCTTCTAAAAGAGATGGGAACACATTGTTTTAGCAAGACCTGTTGCAAAAGGGCAGGGGGTTATGATTTTAAACTAAAAGGTGGTCAATTCAGACTTAATATAAGGAAGATATTTTTACAATGAGCATGTGAAACCCAGGCACAGGTTGCTTATAAAGGTGATAGATGCACCATCCCTGGAAACATTCAAGGTCAGGCTGGATGGTATTCTGACCAGCCTGATCTAGTTGAAGATGTCCTTGCTCTTTGCAGAGGTGTTTGGATGAGATGATCTTTAAAGACCCAAACTATTCTGTGATGCTATGCTAAGTTACAGTACTAGGTTTCATTTCAATTAACTTAACTGGCTATTTAACCTCAATATTTAAGTAACACCTTATTTGTGAGGAAAAAATAGCTCAACTCTTTGTGCTATGTGACTCAACATTTCTTTATAAAGACTGCCATTTAAAATGCCAGTTTCTTTAGATCCAGACAGGTCACACTCACTGACCTGAGTTAAAGAGAGAACTAGTCTTAGTTTAGTATGTATCAGCAGCTCATTGCCTACACTGAGGCTTAAATTGTAACATTACTCTAGGTGGTCTCATTGCTGCAACTTGAATTCATAGCATTACAAAATCTGTAGAATCATTGTTTCCCATTGCCTTGGGAAAGGTATCAGGGCACAGGCTGGATTGCACAATCTTGAATAGAATAGAAGCTGTTGACATAAAACGGCCTTTTGCAGATGGGTCACTTCTCATTCTTGAGTAAAGCAAGCTACTTTTTCTACTCTCTAAATTTTGGCTACAACATAGTATTCACCTAAGTATGGTTTACAAGCTGCTATGCTATTAGCAGCTTATATGTATATTTGAGTCTCTTTAGTGTGCATTTGAGACTCTTGAATATACATTCTGTGAACATAAGGATATGTCAGGGCTGAGTCCAGCAGAACACAAAAGCATGCTTATAGTTGAGTTTTTAAGGAACTGAGATTGTATCTCATTTTTCTTATTCCTGTTTTGGAAAATTAGCACTTCACAGTAGTCTCTCTGAAATGCATGTGGGAAGGTTCAATCATAGTTGGTGATGAAGGCAGATCATTTACATATTTTTAAAACACTTCTTGAGACAGTCCAGTTTTCAAAATATAATCATCTTTTTTAGACTGTTTTGAGGTTCTGTAAACCCGTGTTAAGGAAAATAGCAAACATTTATTGATTTTGCAAATACATAAACAGTCTGTATGGATCAGATTCATGAAAAGTTGCCCTCTTAACTGATACTAGGAGAAAACATAATATTATTAGCATTTTGCAAAATACTCTAAATTATTCCTTAGTAGTCACAGGAAATATTTTGGTAAAATGTAAGCTTTTTCTTTCCTTTTACAGATATATCAATAAGCTCTGTTTCTCAATTGAAGAGAAGGCTGTTGTGTGCTTCTGAAGTGTAATGGGTTGGAAATTTTATGTAAAAAGAAAACATTGTAATGAAAACTGACTACAGTAGCAATTCAAGATTCAGTGTAGTGTAACACTTACAGAATCAGTCTATTAAACCACTGTTGAAATGAACTGCAAAAGTAGAAGTTTTCAACTCTGGTATAAATCACTCTTTCACAACTATGATTAAAAAAATTGATCATCTTCTTAGACAAGGAATCAATACACATGAATTTCTACTGCCTTATCTCCAGTGTCTTATGTAAAAATGTGTGATATTCTCATTGAGATTGACCTCTTCACAGCATCTACAGAAGAGCTATTTGTAGTTGTTCTGCTTTTCTGTTGAGCCAACTATGTGTGTAGCTAAAGAATGCTGAACTAATGCTTGTTTCTACTGGGAATGGGAATGGCTTTTTGGTGTGTGCTTGTACAGTTCCAAGCACTTGATGGGTTTCTGTGCCATGAAATTTAAAGGTTCCAAATGTACAAGAAATGCTAGTGATACAATGACTGATAAGGAATGAAAAAATTATATTGTATTCAATATTCAAAAGATATTATTTTGGTCTTTAGTAGTTTCACTGTTCCCTTACAGTCCCTCATTCCTGTTCTTCATCTGCTCACTTCTATGAGTTGGCCTGTGTTGTACAGTAAAGCAGTTCACAGTTTGTAAATAACTTCAAGAACCCTTAGACAGTTTTTCATCTTACCGTTGTGATTATGAACAAATCCTTTCACTTTAGGATTTCACTTTAACTGTGAGGATAATACATCCTAATTTTTTGGACCTAGTGTATTGGGCCTACTGTATATCAAATGCAGGATTTTTGTGTGTTAACAGCATGATTACAGAAGCAATACCACACCTTTACAAGCAAAATATGCAGGTAAATGTAATAAGCATCAGATTTGACTGGAAAGTATAGTTTTTGTAAAATACAGTATTTAGGAAATATTTTATGTTGCAGCATGTACATAGAATTATTTAAATCATTACCTACAAGACAATTGATAAAATGATTTAATGAATTTGGTAAGTATAATGGTATTTGGTAAAAAAATTAATTATTTTAAGAAGGCTTAAGAAGGTTTTGTCTTCAGAAATAGTTAAATATTTTTACAAATGAAAACAACTCAATATTTTTTTGAAAATTAACTAATTGCAACTAAAACATTATTTTTGAAAATGTAGCTATTTTATATTACCTCCAGAATATACAGAATATAGGGTTCTTTTCCTTCAGACAGCTTTCTAGCCACGCTTCCCTCAGCCTGAATTGAGTTTTCGTGAGCCATGTCCAAATGCCTCTGTAGAGCCTTCCAAACGTCCAGCAGATCAACATTCCCACCCAACTTGGTGTTGACTGAGAACTTGCTGAGGGTGCACTTGATTCCCTTGTCCAGATCATTTATAAAGATATTAAACAGGACTGGCCCCAACACTGAACCCTGGAGAGCATCACTTGTGAGCAGCTGCCAGCGGGGTGTAACTCCACTCACCACCACTCTCTGGGCCCAACCACCCCATTATTTGAGCAACACTGACCCAGCTAACACTACACCCTATCCAATCAAGTAGATTCCTTCCTGTTTTTTGAAGTCTTCCAAAGAAGACAGACCAACAAGCATTTAGTTCCCAAGGTATTCCCTACAGCATTTTTAAAAAGAATTACGCTACACTTGTGACCTTGCATTCCTTTGTCACTGTGGCCGAATTAAACAGTGAGTTACATATTACCCTAGGCAATGAAGCAATTTTTTGCCTTTGGAATTTACACAAATATAGTCTGCCTCAGGGAATTTAAGTCTATTCAATTTTTCCAATTTCTTTCAAACAAAATTCATACTGACACTGTAATTAGATAAGTTTTTTAGGCCTACTATTTGTTATGTTTTAAAGACTATACTATTTTACAATATTACACATTTCTCTTCAAAATATTTTTTTATTGTATTACTTCAGGTTTCCAAAGATTTCCTTTTGTGGGCATGGCTTCCATTTTCTGAAAGATACCCTAGTACTTTCCTTCTGTTGTCTAACCATGTCAGTTTTTTTCATGTTCTTTTAGACTCTCAGTACTTCAGCATTAAAATAGGGATAGTAATTATGTGGTTGTGTTGCAGAGAGGTTTATGAAGATGCATTGATGAAGATCCATACTTAATTCTGAAGTAGTGAAGTCTATAAAAACATAAATATTAGAATTACCTGAAATAATAATATCTCTGAATTTCAGACAATTCCTAAGACTTAGGTTTGGGGGAAATATTTTAAATCAGTGTTATTTATCTTGTATGTAAATTAGAGACCTCATCTCCTTCAGTTCTACTTATAGCTTCTGTGAACCAGAATGCTCTAAATTACTCAAGTGGATGCCAGTGAAGCAGTTATTACAGATAAAACTGTTTAGTCCCTACATATTTTGTTCTCCCATTCAAAAAACATTTTTATTGGTCAGCATTTATGAATATTTGACATATCACTGCTACTTCTAAAATATCACATTGTAAGTGTGTAAAATACGTTGCACAGTTTCCATAGGTCCTTTATTAAAAGCTATCAATAGCATGGGGAACTAAACAGACCAGATGATTCATCTTGTTATCCTGATATCCACATGCTCACCCTTGCCAACAAGGTAAACATGACACGTTAGGGTTCCTTATCCCCAAAGGCTGAGCTACCTTGCATTTATCAAAAGGCAGCATCCTAACTATGGCAAATATCCTGGAGCAGATGCAGAATTGTAGCTTAATATCTAATGTAAAGAGCATATTCTTGAAACTGTATTGGTTTTGTGTCTATTTATATACCACTTCCACTGCCCCTGCCTAACTTCCTCTTGTTCAATTTCAATCAAATTTGATTATGTTGATAAAGCACCTGGGTACAGGATAGAAACCTTATTAGAAAGGGAAGGGAAGGGAAGGGAAGGGAAGGGAAGGGAGGTAAGAGAGAAGAAG